>PVKY010003589.1:0-21316 GCA_004027775.1 Bradypus variegatus
AAGAAAAATATAAAGGGGGGCTGTTTCCTCACTCTCACAGAGCATCACAGGGTCCCTTCTGGGAGCTCTTCTCCTGGAGTCTCCACTGCATTCTTATGCCTATTTCCAGGTCTCGGGCCATGTTGGTACCAGGCTGGGGTTTCTGGAGGGAGAAAACGACAAGCTTGCTACCAGTTCAGTCATGCTTCAAATTCCCCTCTTCTGGGATTCACACACTACTGCCTGCTTTTCAGAGTTGTCACACAGCTGCTCCATGCAATTCTGCCCAGGAGAGACAGGGTGGAGTGTGGCTTCTCCATCTTACCTGGAACTGGAAGTGGATTCAATTTTTAAACATACACCTGCTCTTGCTTATTGTAAACAAACATCAAATGACACAGTGTAGAGAATAAAAACAAAAAAATGAGGTCCTCTTTCTCTGGCCTGAACCTCTAGATGTAAGGGCCATTGCTGTTTTAGCGGACATACATTTTCCAGACCTTTCTCTGGTGCACACTCTGGCATTCTGTGGGAGGCAGTGTGGCCCAGTGATGGGAAGCACTGATGCCTGAAACAGGCAGGGGGTCTGATCACGGTTCCTGTCACTTTGGCAATTCGCTTAATTTTGCCAAGTCTCAGTTTCCACAGATGTAAAGTGGGACTAATAATACCTGCTGCCCAGGGAGGTTCTGAGGGTGAAACGAGATGAGACATCTGGGATTCCCAACACAGACTTTGGCATATAGTAAGTGCTTAATACATGTCTATAAACTGCATGTGATATATGTGTGTGTGTGTATATATATATCTTATATATACACATACATACACACACACACATATGGAGCCATATACCATATCACTCAATGTGATAAAACCATAGACGGTTGCTTTGCTTTCTCTAAAATTTGCCTTGCACATCTTTGCCTGTTACCAGACATAGGTTTATTTACATTATTGTTTGGTTGGCTCCATAGGCCATGGTGGTTTGGACCGACAGTAACTTCTTTCTTTCCTTGCTTGGAAGCACCGTTTCCTCAGGACCTTGCTCTTCACTTTTCCCGCTGATGACGGAGGGGCACATGCTCCCTCCATAACATTCTCGCAAGTTATGACGTTTTTGCACAAGCAGTGGTCACGTGGGAGGTGCTGCAGGGGGTCCCGGCCCCACCAGCTCCCGAGGGAGAACCTGCCGCCCTGTCTGACTTCAGCGAGGCCCCCGGCTGCCGCTGCCTGGATTTGAAGTGGGGTCCACTGAAGCGCATGCTGCGGACTTGGAGGTTTGTGGGACACGTGAACTGCATGGCACATCATCGGTGGGTTTGCTTCCAGGAATGACACAACTGCCTCTGTTTCTGGACTGGAAAAGGCTTCCTGGGAGTGTTCTCACTCCTTCCAGGAGGAGAGCGGGGGACCTGGGTTGCTTTCCTGGGGCACAGGTTCCCTGAGCGAGGGGCGCTTACCACCAGGGCTGTGTTCCAGAACTCAGCATCACACAGCGGTTCCTCTTGCGGGTCTATTCAGTCTTTCTGAGCACATCAAGGGAGTCTCGCCTGTGCCTGGCAGTACCTTCAGCAGGCCCCCAGCCCCAGCTCCGTTCCCTTTTCCACAAAGGGAGGGCAGGCCTCTGGGGCCCAGTCTTTGATGCCTGCAGGATCTGGCCAGAATTTAACACTATTCATTGATTTTCATAGTGTTCCCTTTTGGCGATGGCTTTCTACTTGCGACAATGTTCGTTTTTAGGTGTTATTTATTGAGAAGTTTGAAAATGGAGTCAACTTGTAGAAAACATGAATAAGAAATGTGGTTCGGGTCGTATGTGGATAGGGCCATGCCTCCCGGAGTGGATCCCGGGTAACCGGAGCTGGGAAGACCTTGAATGACGGCACGGCAGAGCTTTCCCGGGAGCAGGCTTCCAAGGGTGAGGGAAGACGTGCAAAAGGTGCCAGAGCGCCTCGTGGGGAGTCGGGCGGGAAAGCCCGCCCAGGCGAGGGAGGGGGAGGCGGCGGGCAGGGCGGGCGAAGCAGGGGCCGTGTCCTGCGCCCCGGCGGGCAGCGGCGAACATGCGGGTCCCGGGCGAGCACCAACAGGAGCGGTGCCCCATCCAGCCTGGCAAATTTGCATATTCCCAACTCTTGGTCTCAGGGATTGGTTCAAGGCTGTCCAATCAGGAGAAAGCCAGGTGGGGGCCGGGAGCCACCTGGGGCTGGAGCCGCCTGGAGCCCCGGAGCAGAGGGAGCTGGGACGGGGAGGAGGACGGAGCCTTGGGGCCCACCGGGAATGGGCTCTTCGTGTACTTGGGCCAACAAGTCCTTCTTGTCCCATTTTAATTTTGAAGCCCGTGTGAGCTGGGTTTTGTTATAAGCAACTAAAACAGCCGGAACGCACCCCTTTACCGCCTTGGGAACGTCTGCGGCTCTGGATCCCAGGGGAGCAGAAGGCCCCACCTGGGCGCACAGATGCGGGAGGTGGAGCAGGTCTGGCAGTGCTGATCCGAACCACAGTGAACTATGAAAACGAAACGTGAAACGATGAAATCCGTCTATATTCAGCAAAGCGGCACCTCCTGGTGGAAGCTGCGGCAGCCCCACCCTCTGGGGAAGTGTGCGTGCGCGCGCATGCGTGTGCGCCCTGGGGGTGGGTTGGCCTAACCACTCCAGGAGGGGTTTTAAAGGCCGAGGCTGTGGTGATTGTGCAGGTGTCAGGTGGGAAGGTGACCCAGGATTGTCCTAGAAGGAAGGGTTCTGCCTCCCTCCGCATGGGTTGCCGTGTGCACTGGGGGAGCGGCCCCTCTTCTCCAGTCTGCAGGTAAAATGCGTGGAACAGGATGAAGCCCAGAGCCAGCACGAAGAAACAAAGTACTCTGGTTAACCCGGACCCAGGTGGGGCCTTCCCCACGGCTGCACGATCTATTAGCAGGCCAGGCTTCCAGAAAGAGCTCATCCTTCAACTGGTCTTCTCACTCAAGTGTCCCCAGGCCTGGCAGCCTTGCTCTACAACCTCTGTTCAATATTTGATTTGTAGGACTTGCACTCCAAATTCACGCTGGCCGAGCTGCTGATGCAGAGTGACTTGAGGTGAATGACAATGGAAGCCGGAGAGCCACTAATCAAATGGCCCAGGCTGTCACCTGCTGAGAGCCACTGCGCAGTTGGCTCCCCACTCCCCACTCCCTATGAGGGACTGTCCTGCTGCTGCTCTGAGAACACTGCTGCTAAAATAGAATCTCGGGTTCCAGGGAGTCCAGAGCTCTGATCCATCGCCAGGCCTGCGACCCTGTTTGTGCCTGGCCCCAGACCTTGGGTCAGACAGGCTGAGGGTGCAGCTGTCTGTGGAAGTCAGATGGAGGCATCTGATTTCATGGACTGTTAACTTCTGCTAAGAAATGAAAAATCATTTACCTGTCACTGCTCTGAGACACCCTCACAAACCAGTCACTGACACCACTTCTCTTCACCTTGGAGAGAGCCTGGAGTGAAGTGTGGACCGTGACCCACTTAATAGATTGCTCTGCGTTTGCTGTGCTGCTTGTTACCCAGCTCGAGAGCTGTGTCCAACAGCTACACAAAAGACGAGTGACTACAGGATTGCAGTTGGTGCTGCAGTTCATTAAGGCAGCTTGACCTCTGGAAGAGGGCAGGGGAAGGCAGCCAGCAGGAGTGACTGCTAGAATGTCCTGAAGCGTGTGGCACGTGGCTGCGGCGCAGGAGGTTCACCAGCGTGGTGTTACGTGGCATTGCATTTCAGGGTGAGAAAGTTAACCCCTTCAGCCTCTTCTTGACCTTCCGATGACTTCCAGGAAAAAAGGCTCCATTGGTGCTGGGATGTCTTGACTGCTCTCTCATACCCGCTGCTCCTCTTTCTAATGTATCTCTTTAAGGTTATCTAATTAAGGAGAGTGGGCCTACTGTTCCATTTGCAGGAGTGATATTTATAAATCGTTTCCTTCTAATATATAATTTATCCGTTTATTTATATTGGCAAAGTAAGGTACTCACCTGGTTCCAATTGCAAACTCCTGGTGGGGAGGCCCCTGGGGCTCCTCTCCCTGCCTGTCCCCCTGGAGGCTGGCCGTGGAGTTTTTCTTAGATTCCATGAGATTCTTTATATCAACTCCTTCTGGAGCCAGTATTAGCAGGCATCTTTTCCGATGAAAGCAATCCAACCTGAGAGACTAACCATGCCTGCCCAGGCTGGAAGACACCTGGTTAGGTGATGTTAGAAATTCCTGCTTCATCTAGTTGCTCTGATCATGTTGTAAAAATTAAAAATGTGAGGTTTTTCTTTGTTTCCTTTTTAGAAAGAAACCAGGTTGGCACAGGGTGTGCCCCAGTGCTTTTCTGACCAGCATCTAATGGTGAGTATTAAGAATTTCTTCTTATAGTTGAAGGGGTGAACAAGAATTGACTCAAAAATCACAGAACAGATTTATGTTGAAAATAATGAGAACTTTGTTGATGCCTGGAAAAAACATCCTTGAGGGAAGCAGAGAATGGCGTCTATTATTTGGCCAGATTATAGAAGCTAATACATCAGTCCCGTGGGAAGGAAAAGGTCTTTTCTTCACCTTGGCAATTTGTTTTCAACAAAGGATTTGGAATGTTTTTTTTTCTTTTCCTTTATTTTCTTTCTTTCTTCTTCTTCTTCATTTTTTTTAATAAAGGAAGGACGTAGTTAGTTGACCAGGGATTAGTTTGGGATTAAGGGCTGGTTGCCTTTGCAGTATTTCTATCTGCCTGCTGTGCGTATTCTTGAATTAACAATGGTAAATAATCAAAAGGGTATTAAAATGTGTCAGGCCACAGAGGGCTGTTCTGAGTCTGACTTTCTGTTGTATGCAGTTCTGGGGTCTCCTTGCCCCCCTGGAGTTCAGTGATTTTGAATTTATAAATCAGGAATCTGTGGGTTTCCTCTAGTCCCCAGGATTGTTTTGGCACATTGCAAGTGGCAATAATTTGGGGTGATTTGTTTTAGTGGTGAAGTTTATTACAAATCTAGGCTCATTTTAATTGCTAGGCTTGTTTATTGCCAGCTTTCCAGTTATCGACTGAAACACACTGCAGCAAACACAAAGGGTCTGGGAGTGGCCACGTCAGCGCTGGAGCAAGGCCAGAGCTTGACTGTGACTGACCGTGGCCACAGGACACATAGAACAGGCTGGAGGGATCCAGCCATGGTGGCTTTTCATCTGCTTAGTTAAATTTAACTCACAAAGACTTGGAGAAAGATTTGATTAATTCTGTATCTCAGTGGAAATCAGAACACCTTAGAAGATCAAGGCTTCAGAATTCCCCTGAGGGAGAAGACATCAGCCACATTCCACAAAGAAAATCTCCTTTCCTTTTTGTCAGAGAAAGACATCATTGTGCCATTTTTTTTCTTGAAGAAGTTTACAAACATTTGCAAGTTGTCGAAAATAATTAGTCTAAAATTGCTTCATAAACCGTGGAATGAAATGGTACATGCCTTGTTGAGCTCCGAGGGCTTCTGGTACTTTCTTGTAAATCCAAATAAAATTCTGTTGAAAGTAAACTCTTAGAATTAATGGTGAATTTTGTCAGGGGTTGGTGATGTGGGAGGGGAATGGAATAATTTAGATAATAGAGATGAAAATGAAAGTTGGAAATTGTGAAACCTTGTCTAGAGAGAACCAGAGTAACAATGTGTGTCCATTTAGGGCTTTTTCAACCAAAAGCTCAGATCCTGGGCTACTCCTGGATGGCAGCCGGCACGTCCACGTTCCATGACCTTGAACTTGTCAGGGTGGGAGATGCCTGCACACCTGGACTTGTATGAATAAAGTGGAATGCAAGGGCCTGGGCATTTGAGTTCATCTGACGTGGTTTAAACCCAGGACTGTCACCTCCCGGAAGTAGACGTTGGACTGGCCATGTGACCTCTTTGTGCCTCTGTCCACTTGTCTCTAAAATGTAGACGACAACAGCACTTCCCTCCTAGGGTGAGAGGCGGCTGAGGTGTTGCTTGGAGAGTGCCCAGCTGTAGAACCTGGTGCAGAATAAGCTCCTGGTGATGGCTGCTCTATTATTCATTATTGTTATTAATTATTAATAATAGAAATGAGCAGATATTTGCTGAGGCCTCCTCTGTGCCAGGTGCTGGAGGAGGTCCTAAGAAGTAGCCCAGAAATGAGGAAGAGAGGGTCTTCTTCCTAAGGGGTGGTGTAGACGTGAGCCCCTGTCATTGCACCATGCAGGGGGCCCCTGTCTCCCGGGACACAGTGACCGCATGACTGTGTGCTAGGTGGGTAGTGCCCCTGAAGCCTCGCTGTGCGGCAGCCTGTAAAGTGAGAAACTTGGACATCTCTGCCTGCAGGGTTCAGGTGGCACTCAGGGGAGCCCTGTGTGAACTGGGCGTTGCAGGGTCAGGAGGTGGAAGGGGGATAAGATGATAAAGATTTACTGGTCAAGAGGGAGCAGAAATAATGGAGCATGTTTCCTCCCCCTGTGTTTGTATGTGCGTGCGTGTGTGTGTGTATGTATCTTTTTATACATATTTCATTTTTTGGAGCTAATGTAATGTTGTTGTGTTTCTAATTTCCAACTCCAATTGTTCACTGCTGGTATGTAGGAAAGCAATTGACTTTTATGGATTAACCAGTGTCCTGCAACTGTGCTATAACTGTGCTTGCTTAGTAGTTCCAGGAGGTGTTTTTTAAGAATTTATTTCCTTTTCTTGTCTTATTGCATTAGCTAGGACTTCCGATACAAAATGGAATGTGAGAGGTGATGGGGGATGTATACCTCTTTGGGGTGATCTATCTATCATCTATCTATCTATCTGTCTGTCTATCTATCTATCTATCTATCATTTACCTGTCTACCTACCTGTCTATCTACCTATCTATTTATCTATCTGTTATCCAACCATCTATCTTTTTTGGTGATGGTTGTTCGTTGCTACGTTGACCAGTGGTTCAATATCTGAAGACCCAAACACTTCCTTTTCCTTGGAGTCACCTATCCTTCCTTCTCACCATTGTCTACCCCACCCTTTCTGGATTCTTCCAGTTACTGGTCCTGTGAGAGCGATGTGGACCCTCTGCAATACACCTCCTTTCCCATCCTCTCTCACGCCCTCCTGGCTTTTTCTCTCCTGGCTAGAAGGGGGGGCTGCCATGTGACACCCAGACAGCTGCCCAGACAGAGCTGGGCCGGGTGGCACCCGCAGCACAGGGCTGAGGGCTGAGCTCTGCAGACCGGCTCATCTGATACAGTCCTGCCTGCCTCCCAGAGCAGCATGACCCCGCCCCTTCCTGCCCTCAGGCTTTGGGGTCTTCCTCTGTGAAGGGAGGATCATGAGGAGGTGACGGTGCATCAGGGAGATGCTTCACACTCTCTGTGAAGGGCCAGCACAGTGCCTGGCAGCAGTGCCCACTCAGGCCGTGGAGGCAGCCGTCACTGTGTGTGCTGGTCATGAGATCCCAGCGTGGCTCCCGGCCACAGTCCGGTTCAAGGGCCTCTCACTGATCCCTCCTTGGGGCCTGGTACAGGCACATGGAGACCCCAAGTGCAGCTCCTGACTCCTGCCTGTGGGGAGGCTGAAGTCTGCAGGAGAAAGAATTAGGCTGGTGTCAGTTTTTCCTTCTCTGGAGACCAGAAGGCCCAGTGGGCCTTGGATCTGGCATCGGCACAAAGCTTCAGTTTCAGGAAATGCTCTCCAGATGGAGGGCAGGTGGGCGGACGGAGGAGGCCACGAACCACCCAGGTGGGCACCACTTTGGAGGGTCCCTCTAGTGGGCACTTGAGGGGCAGGATTCAAGGGCTCAGGGAGGGTTCTGGGATGCACAGGTGCCGACGGAAGCGCTCCCACCAAGGCTGCCAGCCCCCCAGCCCATGGTGTGCTCCTGCAGCAGCTGTGGCTCCGTGGGGACTGGTGGGGGATCGTTTCTGACTCTTTGAATCTCACATTTGCTGTGAGCTGGAGCCATCCCTTTGTCCTTTAACAGAGAATCTTTCCCTTTCCTAATTAAAATGCATATTTTCATAAGATTTAGCAAAATTCATTCATTCAGTCACTACATACATATAGAACACTTGCTCTGTGCCGGGTCCTTTATGAGGTGCAGGAGGAGCAGTGGAGCAAAGCTGGGTCCCCGCTGCCCTCACTGGAGCCGTGGGCCAGGACAGGGCCGGCAGATGGGGCCTGCAGGCCAAATCCGGCTGCCAGTGCTTTCACAAATAATGCTTAATTGAAACGTGGCCCCAGCTTCCGCCAAAGATGCCTATATCCTCACCTGTGGAGAGCAGAGTTTTTCTTGGAGCAGCCACTATTTGTATTAAAATCAGGCACTTCTTTGGATTTTAAGCTTTTTATATAGCTAAGCCTTGCTGTCCAAGTGGGGCAAGCTTGCCCCTGATCACTTCAAACCATTTACGTGCTGGGAAAAAACAGCGCCTGAACCACCCACGTGCACCCCTTACACCCACGTCGATCCGCCGTCTGCAGTGGGTGTAAGTTCATTTTCCTTGAAGGAGCCCTCGTGGCCGCAGAACCCGTCCTGGCCGGATGCTGCCCGGGCACCTGCTGCCGCGCGCTCAGGTCCCGACGGGGTGGTCACTCGCCCATGCTCGCAGGATGCTCCGCCGTCGCCCTCTGGAGAGTCGCGGTAACCTGAGCCCGGGACCTGCAGACTCTGTTTCTGTTCCCCTCACATCTGCCCTTTGCCTCGCTGGCCCCCGCGGGTGTAGGTGCTGTCTCGAACTCATCCCATGAAGCGGGGGGAGCGGCTCCGAAGGGCTTGGCACGGAGGGCCTGTGCGTCAGTGCTGGCGGCAGCCTGGGCAGGAGCCCCTGCCTTCCAGGGCAGCTGTGCAGGCGGGAGCTGGGCTGAGATGGGGGCCTCGTCCCCACCCCCCACCAGCCCACACCCCCGGCCTTGCTCCCACCTCCAGAACCCCACTCTCATCCTCCTCCTCTGCCCCCCCAAACCAGCTCAGTGCTCCAAGCTCCTCTAGCCCGCTTGCTGCTGGAGGGATCGTTCATCGAGTAAATGTGGCCACACGTGCCCGGTTAGGACTCACCGCCTCAAGGGAAATGACAGCGTTTTTCACCCCCGTGAAAATTAACTTACACCCACTGCAGGACGGAGGATCGATGCAGGTGTAAGGGGTGCATGTGGGTGGTTCAGGTGCTGTTTTTTCCCAGCACGTAAATGGTTTGAAGTGATCAGGCAGAATGTGGCTTGCTTTATTCTCTGAGCTCATGCACCTTTCTTTTCCTAGCTACACTCCAGGCCCACTGGGTTTCTTTCGGTCTCTCAGAAGCCGCGTTCCTTCTTGTCCTTGGCCCAGGACTTCACATGTTCTCGCTGCTGGACACACACGTGACAGCTCTTACCCCAAGTCAGGCTCCACCCAAAACTGCACTTCCTTCCAGGAGCCTTGAGGGGTCCCACAGGCTGCGCTGTGGTGGCCTCTGCGTGTCCCTCTGTGTGTCCCTCCCCTTGCTCCTGAAATCTGTTCCCTCCGGGCTCCATGAGGACTGGACGGAGGCAGATGCATTCGAGTTGCTTCCTCAGTGCTTGGCACATAGTAGCTGCTCAGTAAATGTCTATTTCTTGCCCAAGTGATGAGGGTTCAGTAAGGTAGGGGGTACCCATTCCTTATAAGCCTGCAATGTT
Organism: Bradypus variegatus; assembly: GCA_004027775.1. Lineage (NCBI taxonomy): Eukaryota > Metazoa > Chordata > Mammalia > Pilosa > Bradypodidae > Bradypus > Bradypus variegatus. The sequence goes on from PVKY010003589.1 coordinate 9,619, forward strand.
CAATTAAAGGCACATTCAGGTCATCCTGTGGTGATTTTGTGAGACCCGCCAAGAAAAGGGGTGCCCCTACCCCCAGGGAGTCCTGCCAGGGACAGGGACCCACCCTTCTTGCAGCTCACGTCAGTGGCAACAGCGTGGTGCCGTCACACGCCTTCTAGAACATCCTGGAGCCTGTCCTCCCACCATGGTGGTTGCCATGGAGAACCACCTGGGCTAAGAGCGGCAGATAGGAGCCTTGCAGTTTTTTATTTTAATGCTAGTGTCTCCGAGTTCCTTCTGGCCAAATGCCTCAAGGCAAATTAAACACATTGGAATTAAATTTTTTTCTCAGTGTAAAAGCAATATATCCTCATTAGCTCTCTGCAGCATTTGGATTCTTAAGTGTTCTATAAAAGTGAGAGCCCCTTCATTTAATTCCCCAAATCCTCCAGAAACCCCTTTCTGTCTAGATTAAACTATAACATTATTGTACAACTTGCTTTTTTTATATTTAAAATGAATCATGAATACCTTTCTGTGGAGATATGTATCAACCTCATTCTTGTCAACTTTTCTCCATTGTCCCATACAACGAAATCACCGTCATTTATTTAACCAGGCCCTTGGTGATGTATATAGGGTTGTTTCCAATTTTTCACTATGATAAACCATGCTGCAAAGATCATTTTCTTTAAAAGTATGTCTTTGCATAATTGGAGAGTGTTTCTGCAGGATAAATTCCTTCTTCGAAATAGAATTCAGAGGGCAAGTGGCATGAGTGTTTTAAATATTAATTGACATTTCCAAATTGCCATCCATGAAGGGTTGTGCAAAATATACACTAATGATCTGTGAGAACCAGAGAGGATGCTTTAGGGTGGAAGTGACAGAAAATCCAACTCAGACCCATTTAAAGAAACAAAAATGTATTGGCTCATGCAATGGGGAAGTTTGCTCTAAGGACATAAATGATACTACAGATCCTGGCTGTCTCCATCTCTCAGCTCAACTCTATTTTCTGCTGTGTGTTTGTGCTATGATCACACACCTTCTCTCCTCATGGTCACAGAAAGGCTGCCAGCGCAACTGTGTGCCATGAGTCAAGGTCCATATCCAGGGGAACAGAGCTTGGGGCTTGGTCCCAGCATTCTCAGCGCAAGCCCTGAGAATCACCCTGACTGAGTGCTTTTGGGTCTCTTGCTCACCTGGAATCAATCACTGAGGCCAGGGAAATAAGATGTTTGGGTTGGTAAAGCTTTGAGTCACATGCTCTACCCTTAGGACTTGAGGGAATCCCTTCGCACACCATGTGGATGACCATGGGAAACAGGGCTGATTTCACGGGCATGTGACTCCTGCAGGGCATGGGTCCCGCTCCGAAGGGCCTCACACGTGGTCTATTGCTCTGCTGTCACCGCCTTGAACTTCTCAATAATTTTTGAATAGAGAATCCTGCATTTCTATTTTGCACTTGGCCACACCAATTATGTAGCCCATCCCTGGTGGAAATTGGTGCTGTTTCCAGAAAAGGGGGAATGAATGCTGTGTAGACAAAGCATGGCTTTCCCCTGCAGCTGTCTTTGCTAACTAATGGGATTCGGATTGAATTTTTCCTTGCACTGTCTTGTCACTCGCTGCGTCTAATCCTTTGGCCTGTATGTAAAATGATGGAGTGGGGATGGGTGGGTGGTATCCAGGGGCGTTTCAGCTCTGCTGGCCTCCGATTTGTGGTTTCTGCCTCCCTTATACCAGCAAAATTAATCTGTACTTTACACCAAGTTTATGGACAGGGTAATATCCTTAACCATAAATTGCCTTAATTGTATTGGTATTAAAAAGTGACCATGGATTATAAGAAAACTTCAATTACGAGAATGAGAAAACCAAATTGATGGGCCCCAGCTTTGTTCATCTCTTAGCAACCACCCAGTTATGGAAAAGCTTTTGGAAGGTTTCTGTAAATTGATAACAGTTTGGTTTAGTGGATTAGACATTTTTTCTTAGTCTGCTTTCTTTTCACAAGTAACCTAATTATTTTCTTCTAATCAAGGAGAAAAGCAGATATTTAAATGGCATCTAAGTATTTCTGATATGCTTTTTCCTTTTCATCTTCACAAATGGTCCCAACTGTACATTGCAGAGAAAATTTTATTGTATGGTCCATCTTCCAAAAAAAAAGGTTATTAAGATTTAATTTCACTATCAATGTATGAATACATTCTCTTGTGAAAAAGAAAAAAAGGTAACATTGCAGGTGAGGTTAAGTCCTCTTTGACCAGCCGTCTCTCTACCTCCCTTTCCCGATCACCTGTTCTCATTTTCACCCCTTCTCAGGTAACTACTCTTATCTGTTTGGTGTCTCCGCCTAGACTTTTTCTACTATGTATATTACTGGAGAGAAGACATAAAATTGTTTTGGTTTGTCTTGTTTTGACATAAAAGACATTATAATGTACATCTCTTTTGACTTCTTTTCTTTCTTTCTTTTTTTTTTTTTTTAACTCAACATAGCTTGGTTTGTTATCCATATAATTATAGGCATATTGACCGTATCCTTCTTAATGAGAGTTTGTGCTGTAGAAATATTCCACATTTTACTTAGCCTTAATGGGCCTCTAGGGTGATTTATGGTTTTTTGCTCTTTCACACACAAAAGGCAGCAGTGATAATCCTTATACCTGCCTCTGAGCGCGGTGCATTTCCGAGCTCGGATGCTGAGAAGGGGTAGGCTGCAGGGGGTCGCTGCAGGTGGGGGCCCCGAGGAGCGGACTCTCAGATGGCTTATTGGGGGGATTTTTCAGGAGGATCCACATGTGCAGGGAAGTGAAGGCAGCAAGACTGAGCAAAGGGAGGTGGTGGGCTATGCTGACATTGCACGGAGACCTCAGCTCGCCCCTCGGTTGGCTGGGGGTGGGGGGATGCTCTAGAGCAGTTTGGAGGTCCCCACGGTCGCCTTCAGGTTGAGTCAATTGTGGAAGGACTCACAGAACTCAGCAAAGCAAACTTCATGGTTATAGTTTATTACCGTTAAAGGATATAGACGAAAATCAGCCATGGGAAGGGGCACCTGGAACAGGCCTGGGAGAGTTCCGGGTGCGAGGGGCCAGTTCACCTCTCCCACTAGAGTCACAGGACAGCCCTCACGTCTCCCAGCAGCGTGTGACAGTGGCACGGAGGGTGGCCCACCAGGAAAGCTCACCCGAGCCTTGGTGTCCATGGTTTTTATCGGAGTTCGGTCAGGCAGACGTGGCTGACCGCGTGAAGGCCGCCCGTCGTCTCCAGCCCCTTCGAGGTCCAGCTGTGAGCACGTGGCCCAAGGTCCCATCACGAAGACGCTTTTATGTCGGGGGCTTGGTTCCAGGAGCTTGGAGCTGGCCTCCCAGCAGCCGGACCAGGGCCAGACCTGCTTTGGGGGCAAGGTTAACCCTTTACTGCCCAGATGGGATGGTTTTGCAGAGTTGTTCCGACCTGGGTTCAGCAGCCCAGGTCTCTGTGCCCCATGACAACCACCCACTGGGTGGGCTGCCCTGGGGAAGGGTGTGGCCTTGAACGGAGTTGGTGATCCCAGGCTGGGGATGGCACGTGTGATGGGGGGCTCGGCTGCAGACCCTCATCCATGGACACCCTGGGTAGCAGGAGGCCTGAGAGGCTCCCTGAGGAAGGGGGTGGCATGGGGGTGAGGGTGGATGTAGGCACCAAGGGCCACAGGGCTTGCTTGTTTGCAGAATAATGTGAGACTGCCCATTAGTGGGTTTCCAGATGGGTGCAGTGAGGAGTTGGCTTGATTGCTTGATTTCAGAAGGAGACTTTGTCAGATGATCTGAAGCAAAGTCAGTGGCAATCTTGACCCATGTGCCATGTCGGCATTTTTGCAACCATTTAGGAAAATAGCCTTTATTTGTAGCTATTCAGACTCTATTTCATTTTACAATCCAGAATGGCACAACTTAGCTACATCTTTCATCTCCTTCAGTCCAAAGAGTTTTAAAAGTGGCTTTGCAGGGCTTGGGGGCCTTTCTAGATGCTTCTGCCTCAGCCAGTGGCTGCCAGGGCCCCGTGGGAAACTCCAAATGCAGATCATCACCTGTGAACACAAGCTGATCTCAGGGCGGCCGAGAGTGTTAGACGTTGAATAAAGTTGTCGTTTTCTTTAATGCATTTTTATTGTGAACTTTAACATATATACATAACAGTGATAACTTTCAAAGTATGATTTAACAAGTAGTTATAGAACAAATTTCAAAGAATGCCATGGGTCACAGTTCCACAACTTCAGCTATTTCCATTGTTGTAAAATATAATATACATACAGAAAGGTGTTAACTTTTGATGTACAGCTCAATAAGCAGTTATATAGGTAATTTCAAAAATTGTTATGGGTTACAGTTCCACAGTTTCAGTTCTTCCTTGTTAGGCAATATAGGATATATACAGAAAGGTGAAGACTTTCCAAGCACAGTTCAACGAGTAGCTATAGAACAAATTAAGAAAAGATATTATAGGCTACAGCTCCACCATGTCATTCACCTCCTTCCAGCTATCCCGAAGCCCAAACATCTGAAAATATGTATATTTTTATAAAGTTTCAGTATTTGTAGATGTTTGTTAAATCTTATCTTGTTTGTTGCTATCCCTTCCTCTTATTTAATCTCTTTCTCCATCTTCAGGGGTGTCTAGGTAGTGAGTACCCTAACTTGTTCATACTGAAAGGGGGTGTTGACAGTATGGGGAAGGGGGCTGCATCTGATTGTTGTTCTTAAAGAGGCTGTTGCCTATAAGTTGGGACTTGATACTTATTGTTACATAATAAATTTTATTCAACATCAGTGGGAATCATTAGCTGAAACACTTAATTAAAACTGTGGCCAAATTCAGTGAATGCCTGGGATAGTTGTGTGGATTTATTGCCCAGTGATCTAGAGGCTTGCTCACTAAGAGACTCCCGGAAGCTTCCTTACTGAAGCTGCTAAGTGCATAAATATCATACGTGCCAAATGGTGGAATTTGGTGGTCTAACCCTTTTACTTGCTAAGTAAACCCTGTTGAAAGTGGCCACTCATTTGTGCTGACAATGGCCGTATGATGGAATCCCCTACCTGCCTGAAAACAGACCTTGAAAATAAGCAACGTGCTGCACCCCGAGGCACGGCAGGGGGAGATTGTCACCACCAGTAAGACATCAGCTCTTGCTTTATTTTGTCTGTTTCTAGCACTTTGCTTCTTATAAATGCAGAGCAGGCACCGTTAGCCACAGACCCATCCAGGTTTCATTGCTGCGTTAACCGAGGTGGAATTTGGTAGAAGTTCCTTCTCAGGAGTGCTCCTTCTCTGCTCTTGGAGTTTGGAGAGTTCTTGGCCAACTTCATACCTGGCATTGCTGTGGTTTTGGGGTCCCAGAAGGACTGCATGTCTGCAGTCTGGGAAAGAGGCAGTGGAGGCACCCAGCTCCCATCTCCCACCACCTTGGAAGACGTTCTCATCTGAGCTCGCAGACACTCGCTGCTCGCTAGTGGAGCTCATGGTGCCCACTCAGGAACTCACCTGGGAGACTGGAGCAGAATGGCCGTGGCCACACCTGGACACTCCCACCTCCCTGGCTAGGTGCTCTGGCTGCGTGCACTGGCTTCCTGGCTCTGTCTCAGATGCACCCTCCATATTCTCACCTAAGCTTCTTGACCTGCTGCCCCCTCTGCCTGCAGGACCCATTTCCCCAGATAACCACATGGCTGCTTCCTCTCTTCTCCGCAGCCTGGGCTTCCGTCTCACCTGTGGGGCTGCGTTCTCGGGCCTCCGTGTCTAAAAGAGCACACCCGCACCCACCAGTGTCATCTCATCCCCTTGCCCGGGTTTATGGTTGCTTCATTGCGCTTGTCACCGCCTGACACTTTATATTCATCCGCTTATTGCCTGTCTTCCCTCCCTTGAATGCAAATTCCAAAGGGGCCGGAAGAGAGTATAGGTACTTTTTGGTTCACCGTGAATCCCTGGTGCCCAATACAGTGCTTGGCCCATGGGAGGTGGTCACTAAATACTTTGTGAATAAATAAATAAGAGCAGTGGTAAGCAGCAGCCATTGGAGCCGCCACGGCACAAGTCCTGTGTTAGGACAGGAACTCGCCTTGCCTGTTGGGAATTGAGTCCTGTCCCCTGAAAAGGCACCTCAGGCCCCACCCCTGGTCCTGTGGGTGGGAGCCCATTTGTAATAGGAGCTTTGAAACGTTATTAGTTAAGGTGCCCACACTGAATGGGTGGGTGGGTGGAGGGGCTTAATCCAACATGGCCAAAGCCCTTAAAGCCAAGGAAATTGGACACAGAAAAGAAGCCACAGGGAGTGGCCAGAAGCTGGAAGTCAGCGGAACCTGGAAGAGAAAGAAGATGCTGCTGTGTGCATTGCCATGTGGTGGGAAAGCCAAGGAACCCAAGAGGTTGCCAGCCAGCGGATACAACCCCAGGAGGGAGCAAGGCTTCTAGCCCCTAAAACCATGAGCCCATAAATTTCCATTGTTTAAGCCAATCCATTGTTTAAGCTGTTTTAGCAGCTGAGAAACCGTGCCACTGCCCTTACATGGTACAGTCTAGTGGGGAGCTGAAGGTGAGCAGACGGGCGATGGCAGGGCTGCAGGTCAGTGCTCACGTGGGGAAGTGCAAAGTAATTTTTAATTTAAGAACTAGAGCAATGCACTGGTTGAGGATGGAGAGCTGGCAGGACTGGGGGAGGGATGCCCGAGCACCGGAAGCCTGGGACACGCTGGACCCCACGTCATGACTTGGCAGTGGCCTGTCCCTGCACCGCAGCGCAGGAGTGGCTCATGACGAAGCATCCAATTAAGAAAAATGACCTGATACCATAAACGGTGAGCCTGTGATAGTCATAGAATTTCTTAGGCACATTTGTTACTGTGGGTGGACTCTGAAGCCGAAAACACAGGATTCTGATCCAGCCCACTTTCTCTTTAAAAAATGCAAACTACCAACTCTTGCCCAAAAATGAATTTTTCTTCATCTATATTTTCATTTAAAATCAGACGGTGGGACAGGTGGCTTGGCTTGGAATGATGAGCCTGTGGACACATCCTTGTCTTGTGCTCATTTATAGCCTTAGAGGCATAAAAGCATACTTTCATAAAAGCAGCCCTTCTGTACGAAAGCAGATTTATCATTCAGATCCATCATTATTTTCCAATGACGTCCTCATCTGCTGTAAAAAAGACTTAGAGCTCTTTATGAAAATTTTATTCCAGAGGAAATGGTCAAGGGACGTGGCGACTGTGACCTCGTTTAACCCCAGGAGTCCTGTGTTGTTGTTACTAAGTGATGATGTCGCTTCCTGCCATATAACTCTCCCCTCTTTGTGCTTCGGAGACCGAGCTAGAGGACAGACAGGCCCTTTGCGGCTGCCGTGTGCTCCTGGTCCGGCCCCCCTTGCCTGCTTAGACGGCAATCTTACAGCATCTTTTACGAGTGCATCAACTTATTTGCAATTAAGTTTAGATTGCCTAATAAAATCTGGTGACATTTTAGCTTACAGTTTATGTCCCAGTGAAAGGCTGCCAATGTTATTGCCATTAGATTTCATGTGACAGCCCAACATAAACCTTTTATTTCTGGCTGGACAGCTGACTGCACGTTTACAAACGGGAAAGTGGAGGGATGGCGGGACTGGGTCACGGTCGTTGCCAGCACCTCAGTGTGCTACTCCCACGGCAGTTTCCCTCTGGAACTCAGAGATGCTCAGCACTTTCTTAAAACAGATATCTCCTGTTGGCTCTGTTTTCCTAGAGAACCCTGACTAATGCAGCCTCCAAACTCAGAAGGAAAAGTTACTTTGGTTCCAGCCGCTGAGCTGGAAATATCTAGCTCTAGGTGCTCAACCTCCTCCCCCAGGGGATGCCCGACAAGGTCTGGGGATGCTTTTGGTTGTCACATCTTGTGCGGCAGGGCTGAGGATACTGCTTAACACCCAACGTGCCCGGTCAGCCCTCCCAGCCCCTAGCAGAGAATGATCCTGCTGCAAAGGTTCGGAAACTCGGCTCCAGCTGAACCCTCCTGTGCAAAGCCTGGATGTTCCAAAGCGGCTGCCCCAGGGTCCTTGTCTTTTATCTTTGAATGGTGGTTTTGCTCAATCCGTGATAGCCATGGGTTTGCTCTAAATGAAAATACCAGAGAAGGTTGCAGCAGAACTGCTGCAGGCCCCTAGCCCCTGCCTGGTGTGGGAGAGCAGGGAGTGGGAAAGGGAGGCTCCCCTGGTGGCTTTGGGAGATGGGAGGCACAGATTTTGGGGAAGGGGGAAAGAGCCCCAAGATCTGCTTCAGTTTCCAAGTGAGAGATGCAGCTTTTAAGCAGCGACTTCATTTTCAAACAGAAGGCACTTCCTTTGAGGAAAGAAATGCCCAGCGCACTTGGAAGTAACCTTCCAGAAGCCCTCAGGATTTATGACCTCAGAAGCCACGAGTGAGAGAGAGCTGGAGACGCACCGTTAGGTGTCATGCAGATGAAGTGTGGGATATTCCATGACTCTTATATCTTACAAACTTACTGGTTCCAGAAATGAAACCAGTTCATGCATAAAATCTCCCCTCTGAGAGCAAGGCCGTTTCCCTGCTTTACGTGGCTTGGGGGTCTGGGTTGTAAAGTGCTGCGGCCGCCCCCGCGGACCCCCAGCCACGGGGAAGAAGGCCCCTCTCCATGCAGCTCTCCTCTTGGTGACTTGCAGAATCCGCAGGCATCTTGGGGTGAATTCCGAGCTCCCAGCCACATAAGGAGGTGTGCTAAACCCTTTTCCCCGCGTTCTTCCTCCAGATGGAATTTAAGAGACACCAGAGGATGAAACATTCATACTGAGTTTGCAGTTTCCTAAACATGAAGAAGACGAACGGCTTTCAGTTAAGGAACAAGAGTCAGAGAGGAGCTTGAAATTGAATATTGGAGCTGACACAGGAGAGAAATACTGTGAGTGGCCTCGTGAAGTTTGCTGGGTATCTAAGCTTCAGGACGGCGCTCTTATTAGAAATAGATTGAGGTCAGGAAACTGGTCTGATTTGAATTAATGAAAAAGCCAGATTGCCCAGAGTGCTGGTTTTTGCACTCTGTGTCAGACTGTTGGGTCTAGAGGGGGAGTTTGGAGACCCCCTTGGCGGGGATGCCAGCAGCAGCCAGGTTCTGCCCCTCCCCCCTCATTCTCTCCATTCCTTTATTTTATTATTTGAGATTCCAAAATAATATTGTTTTGGAGAAAAAGAAAATGACTCTGCTACCTATTCAAAGGGAGAGAAACTGCTAATTAAGAATATTGAATTGAACTATTTAAAAGGAAAATTTAACTTGATTACTCTAAAGAGTCTTGGCAGGGAAGAAAGTAAGGGGCTTTGACTGCTCTGATTCTCAGGCTGATACCTGAGGTATCAGGTAGCAAGTAATCGAAACCTTTGGGGGACACTGTGAGGGTTATAGACAGTTATATCCAGAGCTCTCCTTTGGCTGCTGCAGCAGAGGACAAATCCAGACAATCGAGTTGCATTGGTAGATGGAATTAGTGGGATGGGGTCTCAGCTCCCCACCTTGCTTTCCTCAAAGCTCTGAATCATTAGGCTTCTTTGGTAGCAAGCAACAGAAACCAGCTCCAGCTATAGAAAGCAACAAAGGAATTTACTGGAAGGCTTTTGGGTGATAGCTATGTGGAGGGGCAGGAGCACTGGAGAAGGAGGCTGAAGAACAGGAAAGAAACCAGAGCATTGTCCTTTGAACAGTGGGACTGACATGAGATATTTGTCGGGCGTTACCACTGGAATTGAGCTGATGCAGTTTTCTGCTTCTCCTGACCTTGAGTCTCACCAGCTTTGTTTCGGTCACCTGCTTGTCGTTAGGGAGGGCAGAGCCCTTGGCTGAAATGCAGGGATCCCGTGCACAAGGGGGAGAGCTGATTTCCCCAGAGGGGATTCAGGTGCTGCCGGGCAAGGGGAGACTTTGCCTGGAGCCAAAATGCTAAATGTCTGCTGCGAGCTGCTTCTGCCCGTGTTTCGTGCCCTCCCTGGCTGCCCAGTGCCATCGTCCTCACTTAGGGTTTCTCATTTAAACTGCCATCCTCTTCCAGCTGGGTAAGAAGTTACTGTCAGTTTCAAGGCAGCTGCCCCAGCTTGTTTATCTGAAGTCAGAATTTTGCAGAAGCATTGGCTGCCTCAGCAAATATTCCTGTCATCAGCAGGCAGGCAAGTGGCATATGCTACAGTCTTAGGGAGCCTGAGAGTCTGTCTAATGAGGCACTCCAAAAACTTGGTCTTAGATCTCAGAAGTTTCCAAGTTAACTAATAACCAGGGTCCCCATAAACAATGTGAGTAAGCATTCACTGCGTGCTTCTCAGAGGCTGGTGCCCTGTATGTGTGTTTTGGATGCATGTTCTGTAAATTATCGGCATGTGTTATCGCATGCAAATGCCAGGCTCCTCTATTTGTCCCCCTGGACAAAGACCTCTTTAGTATTCTGTAGGAAAATGCCTGAGGTTTGCTTCGAAAGTATCTTGTTCTGAAAGACGATATGAAAAATCTAGAAAAAAGTGAATAATACCGGTATATTGGCTAATTAAAAAAGGCTTGCCAAACTAAGAGAAACAGCCTCGGAGTTTCACGTCTGTAAAATATTTATTCAGTGGCAAAGAAGACACTGAACTCGGAAATGAACTTTGCAAAGTAATTACTTTTGATGCTGGCAAAATCCATTCAGAAGCCTTCAGGTAAACATGGGCTTTGATGGGCGAGAGGTGAATTGTGAAGCAACATTATGCTTTCAAAGGAAACATGGAATGAATCAAAGTAAACACCTTGTCTGGGGGCCTGTCGAAAAGTGGTCCTGTATGAAATTTTCTAGACGATGCTTCACGCAAGCAGAGTAGGAATGTAGATGGGGGAAGGTGAGATATAATCAAACGGCAAATGAGAAAAGCCACAGGAGGCAAGACGGGGAGACAAGTTCCATCCTTAAAAAACTTTAAGTAATGCACATGTATTGAAAAGTAAAGTATGTGCAGCTAATTTTGATAAAGATCTTTAAAATGACGTTAAAATGGAAATAGCTCAAACTAGGCCTCTCCTGGGAAAATGTCAGTAGTTGTGTTGCATTTGTTTTCCGTTTTGCTCCAGTGCTCTCGTGAAAAGAGCTCTATCTTCGGTACTCCCAGAGTGGAAGAACCAAGTTTTGGGGAGAGAGGAGCATTTTTTTTTTCTTGTAACGAATCCTCTAGGGAGTGTCTGTGCTGTGTGGGACACACAGGTTTTCCCAAGCTTCCCGGGGTGCTGTGCCAGAGCCACGTGTTTGCCGTATTCTTATATCTTTAGATTTTGAGCCTCTCTTGGAGGAGGCTGGGGTCTCTTCCCCAGTTGTTAAGTGTGAAGAGCCACACAGCTGACCAGAGAGCCCTGTAAGAAATCACCTGTGTTCCAAGTTAACCTGATTTCCCTGACTCGGCAGACGGGCTGGGGAGGGTCTGCTGACTCCAGAGGAGGGAAAGCTTCTCCCAGGTTGATCTTCCCCGGCGCGAGCAGCTGTGGCTGCGGCAGGAAGGCACCTCAGCACCCGGCCCGGCTGTCACTCGAGACGAGGGCTGGCGGCTCCTACCCTGAGCTGTTATCAGAACATATTCTGCACCTTCCCGCTATGAAAAAAAAAAAGTAGACAAATTTGAAGCTGTCTCTTTAGCTTCATAAAACCCTAAAACATTTTCTTATA
>PVKY010003590.1:0-21320 GCA_004027775.1 Bradypus variegatus
CACCTGTGTACCTCAAAGTTTCTCACTTAATTCTCTCAACAGCCCAAGGAGAAAGACAACCTTTATTCCATTTTATAGTGAGAAAAGTGAGGTTTCAAGATGCTAAGCAACCCCGAGGTCACCAGCTAAAAAGTCCTGGCACCAGGATTTGAGCCCAGATCTGTCTGATTCCATAATCTGTGCTCTTAACCACTCTTACACATAAGAGCTGCTCCACTCCGGAAACAGCTGCTGATAGGAAGGAAGAAAGGAAGGAAGGGAGGGAAGGAAGGAGGGAGGGAGGAGGGAGGAAAAGAAGGGGAAGGAGGGAAAGGAAAGAAGGAAGGGAGAAGGAGAAGGAGTAGAAGAGGAAGGAAAGAGGGAAAGGAAGGGGGGAGCAAAAGGCAGGTGCTGCACCCAGTCACTGCGCCTCCAAGGGCGCCCAGCAGAGCTGCACGGACGGGCACCTTCTGGAGGCTGGCAGTCTCGTGACACCTGACACAAGGACCAAGTTATTTCTTTGTGAAACAAGGATGGCAAGAGTTAATCTGCAGTTTTATTTCACCTCATTCATTCACTCAGCAAATTTGTATTAGCACCCACCTCGTGGCCAGGCACCGTTCAGGGAGCTGAGGACACAGGAGTGAATTAAATAAGTCCCTGTTTTGTAAAGTTTATCTTCTAACAGGGGAGACAAACAACAAATATAGAATATGTCAAAAATATTGAGTCCTATGAAAGAAAAATAAAGCAGGTAATGGAGGCAGAGGGATCAGAGGAAGGATGCTATTTCAGAAAGAGTAGTTAGAGAAGGCCTCTCAGAGGAGGTGACATTTGAGCGCCAAGGTGAGAGGCAGAGCCACAGTCATATCCAAAAGAGCACCAGGCAGTAGGGTCAGTGAGTGCAAAGGTCCTGAGGTGACAGCATGCCCGACGTGTGCTAAGAGCAGGCTACAATGTGGTGGAAAGTGTTGGGTCCCTCAGTCTGCCTGGTTCAGATCCCTGCACTGCTTCTTCCTGGCAGTGCAATTGTGCCTCATCTGTAACGCCTCTGCTCCTTATCAGTAGAGATAATAAGTCTATATCCCTCATAGGATTATTATGAGGATTAAGTGAGTTAATAATATGTAAAGTACTTAATACCATATCATTATGGTTCAGGAAATGATAGCTATGATTATTTTTAACTCGGCTCCAATCAAGACTTATTATTTTCAATTTAATAATTTTGAATCCAAAGGTTAAATTATGTTGCTGGCTTTGTACATGGGCAAGACTTCCTCTAAGAACCCTGACTTCCTTAGCTTAGGCATCCTGTCCTGACAAGCAGTTATCTCAATAAGAACTAGAGGCAAGTTACTGTAACATCACTGTTACACTGCATAAATTACGCTCTTCATTCTACATAACCCCTACCCCCAAGAATCTGATGCTTCTTCAGAGCTTTAATTTACTGCCCTTTCAATTTAAGTTACTGATCTCCTAGGATTAGATCCCACTGGTTGACAAAAAGCAAGGGGCCCACAGAGGAGAGAATTTCAATTACAGTCCTCTGTCTTGAGAATGGTTAAAATTGCATTTCGAACTTAAGATGGTAATTTAATTTTTAAAAATCCTCCGTTTAATGTCCTTTCTGCCTAAAATTAACATTTATTTTCAAAGAAATTAGAACATCAAAGCTAGTTGAGAGACATATGGTCTGGCTGTGTCAAGACTATTCCTTAGAGCACAGCCCCCAATAAGGCAACTCTAGAAGGTTCTGTGAGTGGCCGTGGGAATGGGATCAGAGCCAGGAAAGGAGGTTAGTGCCACAAGGAGACGCTGCCCCTCTGCCCTATATCCTCTGCCCTGCCTCTTTTCTTTAATGCTATGTTTAGTTTTTATCTTTGTAGTGCAATGGATTAAAGGGCAAGCCACAGGCAGAGAGAAACCACAGCAAGGGCTTGCCTGTTAGAGGCACAGTGGAAGCTCCTGAACCACTTGTAAGGCTGGGAAGAGCCCACGGCTGCTGCTTAAAGTCACACAATTAAAAAGAGGTCATTGTTTTCACCTGCAAGTCTTGAGTGAGGCTCTTTAAAAATCAGATTCTCCTTCCTCCAAACAGACTTGGTGGTTTCCCCTTTTTAATGCAGTAAGTATACACCAGAAAAGTGAATACATTTAACTGGGGCTATAAGAATCCACAAAATCTTGCTGCTTCTCATTCATCTATTCTTTCAACCCATAGTTATCAAGTGCCTGCTCTGTGCCAGGACTGTTCGAGGTGTGGAGACTGATTCAACCCAGAACACAACATACAAAAACCCTTGCACTTACAGAACTTACATTCTAGTCCGGGAAACAGACCATTAACTGATATATCATTTACATTAGATAGAAATAAATGCTAAAACAATAACAGTAATAATAAAGCAGAGAAGGAGGATAGGAAGTGTGTGGGGTTTGGGGGTTTGGTTGTTTCTTTGCTTTGAGTAAGGACCTAAAGGAAGTAAATTCTTTCGCTATTTGGGAGAACACACCAAGCAAAGGAGAGAGCACACACAGAGGCCTTTAGACAGCTGTGCGGCACACTCAAGGAACAGCAGGGAGGGCAGGCTGGAATAGAACAGAGTGAGCTGAAGAGCAGAAGAGGTGAGGGCAAAGTGGTAGCCGTCCTGGGCGTAGGGAACTGGTTGTGTAGGGCCTTACAGAGCATGGTAAGGATTGTGGTTTATTACTCTGAGAAAGACTGGAGGGTTTAAAGCAGAAGAACAACAGGATCTGACTTAGACTTTATCAGGATCATTTTGGCTACAAGATGGAAAGAGGCTGCAGAGAAGTAAAGGACAGAAGCACTATGAACAAGCTGTGTGCTCTTGGGAAGGCCCCTAACCTCTCCATATCTGGCTGCTCTCATCTTTAGAGGGACTTGGAGATACTTATTTTTAAGCCCCACTCTAATCCTATGCTCTGTGATTCTGAGTCAATTTCCTCTGTCTTTTGCATAGTTATAATTTATATCAACTAACAACCTGATTTTTCCCCAAATTGCTTTAATTGAAGTGGAGCTGAGCTAAAGAATTCAATTTGACAACATAATATAATATGCCAGGCCCGTGCTATACACCCAGGATACAAAGATGCTAAGATCCAGTCTCTGCTCTAGGGAAGCCCACAGTCTGGCCAAGGAAAAGAAAGCAAATTCTCCTGAGGAGCTAGGGAATTTCTGTAAGAGAAATTAAGGGAGGGAGCAACCAACTGCCAGGAGGAGCCACATGAAGCTTTGCCACAGATGCTAACAAGAGGGCCTGGAAAAGTAAGCAGGGGGCCACCAAAGAGAAGGGAAAGCAGGGCATGCTAGAAAGAGAGATGTGTATAGGGAGAACAGGACATGAGAGCAAAAGGCATGCTTTGGAAACACATAAGGAGTCTAGTAAGAGCATAGGGAGGTTCAAAGAGGAAGTAGAAGGTGAAGGGGCCGAGAAACTAGATTTCGCCAGATTGTTAATAACCATACCATTCCATGCCAAGGATACTGGAACAGCAGGGACTTCCAAAATGCAAAAAAAGAAAAATCACATCTGTGTTTTAAAAGGTACCAACAATAATAGATGAATAATTCGAAGTCAGAGATGCTGAAGCCAGCAAAACTAACTACGAGATGATGATTAGAGAATGGAGAAGAAAATGTCAACTAAGGCGATCTGCTAAAGGTAAAACACCAGTGGTATTGGTATGATTCAGTTCAGGGAAGTAAGTACAAGGAAGGTGGATATGACTGAGACTCTGGCTTTTTGATTAGTGCTATTTACTGACATGGAAAATAAAGCAGGTGAGACTGGGGACCACAGGGAAATAGTATGTTGGGTTTGGGACTTAACTTTAATGGAAAGACCTACAGAAAAACCAGGTGGCATTATTCAATAGGCTGCTGAAAATACAGGTATGAAATATATAGCTGGGAGTTACTGGCAGAGAGTGGCCACTGAAGCATGGAAATATGAGAGAACAGATGTAGAAAGATAATAGGATCTTCGGGGCTATAAGAGTTGCAAATTACAGAATCTCCACCTTAGCAGGAATTTCTTTTGCAAACCTCCCACCTATATTCCTACTTGAAACAGACATTAATTCCAAAAAGACAAGACAAGACAAGAAAAACAGAAGCACAGAATGCTGGCACATGGGGATCAAGCAAGCATTGAAAAGGAAGACCGAAGTGAGATCAGGAACATTAGAGGAAAACCAGTGGTTCTAAGGAAACAAGTAAACAAAAAAAAAAAGTGGTGAAAAGAGGAGAGCAAAGCAGCAAATGCACCAGGCAGAGGACAATTAAGATGCTGACTGACAATAAGTAGGGAATTTTGCACTTCGCACCTTTTCTAGAGCCTGGTGTGGTGGGTGTGAGAACCTGCCTGCTGTAGGTAGAGGAGTAATGGGAGGTGAGAAAAAGAACCAATAACTAGAGCACCACCAGCCTGACAAGGTTACCTTGTTATCAAAGATTCTACACCATGAGGAAAGTTTTATTCAACACTCTGGAGGTGTAAGTTGTCAGAAACCGGAATTAAAATGTGCGGGGAGTTATCTTCTGGTGGTGGAAAAGAGATTTCTTAGTTAGCACCTGGGTCTCATGAGACCACTAATCCTGAAACTAGCAGTAGGTATTCAAAAAGGCTAGTTGCTTCTGACAAGTGCTGAGGACACACATTGTCAACTTCCCGTTACAACTGCCTCCATACTCTCCTCACCTTAGCATCCCTAGTTTTTCTCTCTCAGGAGAATAATGCCAAGGTGCTGCCTATGCGGCAGGAACTACATTTCCATTCAGTTTAGTAAAAAGTGTAAGAAAATACCACAGCACCAACCACCACTACCAAGAATGATGCTGTGAAGCCATCCGTCACCGTTCAGAGACAAGAAGGCTTTGCCAAAACACAAGCCAGGACCCAGGACACTGTGACCAAAACTCCCCTTAGTGTCAGAAGCTGCCTAACTGCTCTCCTCTTTTCTCTCTGAGAAACAAACAGCAGAAGGAAAAGAAAGCCTTTAATCCTAAATTTCTTCTTAATTTCCAACTATACTGAGCTTGAGAAAAATCTGAAAGCCAACAGAAAAACTTTTTTTTAAATGAGTGCCTACAGTCCTTTACCCTTTACCCTCTACAAAAAAGCAATCCAGCCCCCAAATGATCATTTTTTCTTGGCTTAATTTTGCTATTTTTGTGATATATATAATTGGAA
Source organism: Bradypus variegatus (assembly GCA_004027775.1). Taxonomy (NCBI): domain Eukaryota; kingdom Metazoa; phylum Chordata; class Mammalia; order Pilosa; family Bradypodidae; genus Bradypus; species Bradypus variegatus. The sequence continues at coordinate 5,202 of PVKY010003590.1, forward strand.
ACAGACTGCTTTTTCCTGGCATTAGAGAACAGGATCTTCAGGGCTGTAAGAGTTGCCAATTACAGAATCTCAACCTTAGCAGGAATTTCTTTTGCAAGCCTCCTACCTATGTTCCTATTTGAAATAGACATTAATTCCAAAGAAAATATTTAAAGCCTTTATTATTAAGCAAAAGTTATTTTTCTCCTTTAGACCACACCCTCCCCTCTTTACCTCCCTCCCTGTTCAAATTAAGTGGAATCTATCTATATATATCTATCTCCCATTTAAAACATTACCAAAGGCTGAGGAATAAAAACCAAAGGTAATGTCTTAAATACTCAACGTGGTAACTATATGGGATACAGTGAGGAGGCATTTTCAAGAATTTAGTAGAACTGGTTCTACAGGAAACCTTCTTATTAGCCCACACACTGAATGAAATCAGAACTCTGAATATCTTAGAGAGCAACCACTGTAATAATGCCACGAAGTGAAAAAGACATAAATATGGAAAAATGTGAAATATATCAAGTAGGTCATCCTTCCCCGGGTTCGTGTGTCAAAAACATGACACACCCAATGGTTCTACAGCAAGTTAACTAAAAAAAAAAAAAGTGTCTTCAATATTTTTTTCATGATTCGAAGGTATATTATGAATACACAAGTAATACACTCTCTCTAAAGACATAAAAATAAGAAAATTAAGAGGGATATGTATTCAGAAAAGCTTTGACAAAAAGATATAGACCAGCCATAGTAAACATACCCATTTAGAAGATCAGAAACTTCTCCCACACACATAGGGAAGACCTTATACTGCAATGATGCAAAATGTATATAATGAGTCAATGGTGCCGTCCCCCAAAATTGAATTTAATTTGCCAGCCAATTGCACACAGTTTAATTTAACAAAATAAGACATTTATTCTTCATGGACACTCAGAAGAGTTTTACATTTGAGTACGTTTTATTTTAAAGAACAAACCAGAAAAGAGATAACTCCTAACATAGTATTGCACAAAAGTACTTAGGGCACCACATGAACACAGTGCTTTGAAACTGGAATCGAAGTGTTTTACTTCAAATAACCTTCCAAGTGTTAAAACAAAAACAAAAACATTCTGATCCAGCAATTATCATACAGTTAATCAATTATGAAATAAAATTAGCAAATGTGTTATGGCATCCAAGGACCAATTTCATACTGTCCAAACACATACATCACTAAAAATGTTAACAGAATTAATTATACTCCCCAAAGAGAATCCTTTCATATCCCAAATAGGAGAAAGTATTCATCAAGTTTCCATTAATAAAACAGCAAAATAAGAATAAAAAAGAAATCCAAAGTTCTGCTAGATTCTCCACCTGCTCCGTTTGGTATCTGCATCCATCACCGATGGTTAGTCATCAGGCTCTTAAAACTGCAGACCTTCTCCCAGGGCAATCTGATCAGTGGGAAGGAACAAGGACTAGAATCTATAAGGAGTGTTTACTAAAGATCGTTTTCTCAGGGACTAAAAAACTTAAATGTGTTTTTACAATGGTCCATCTGTAATCTTGCCAAAACCTTACCTTCAGCATGCAACAGGGCAGTGAACTACGTGCTTAATAGGTCCTACTTCCTCTTGCAAACAGCACCCAAACCTGACGCACTCTTCCCTCAAGAGTCTAGTATCCAAGAGACAGGGAGAGATGTGCTTCTGTATTAGCCTCCCTTTTCTTACAGCGAAGACAGAACTAACATTTTGGGCTTAGTTCTAAATTATTATTGTGGCAACAGTTTAACAGTTTCTAAAAATGAACTCTGCCAAGCTTTACATACCACTGGGAGTCCTCTTTCCAGGCTTTTAAAAAGCTTTCAGCACAAGCGTCAGACATAAATCTTTTCCCCCCTCTAATTATGTTAACCAGGGCATATTTGGATGGCCTGGGGGTATCATTTTGGGGGCCCTGTTTCTGACCTTCAGGGGTATTCCTCATTTTAAATATGATCTCTTACCTCCCAAGATTAATGGAAGTTATCAGCCTTTTGAATCTTCATATTTGGCCTGGAAACCTTAAGAATAAAAAATGAACAAGAGAGGCCAAATGAGAGTGGCCTCACATAGAAATTTATGTTAGTGTTGCTTCAAACACTGCACAAATCTCAGTTGATAGATAAAACTCATTACACCCTCTCTAAGAAGGGAGGGAGAATATTTGGAAATCTGTACTAAATCTTAAGCAAGGACTTTGCAGGCAGAGAAGATAAAGCTCAATGTCGTTAGCAAACACCATGCGCTGTTTCAAAATATATAAAACAAAAAATCGAGAAATGGACCGAGCCCAGGAAATGAACCCAGATCCTTTCTGTAAGGCCCTTCCAAGCTGTGTTGATTTATTTCAGCTTGACTAGGAACCAAAACAGCTTGTGTTTTTGAAATGTTACAAAGAGACAATGCTATCATTTCAAGTGTTACTCTGAACTGAAATTACTGCTGTGGATCTTGGTGCAGTAGTTTTCTTCCAAAACCACAAACGCCCTCAATGAATTTGTGAAAGGCTATCTGAAGTTTCATTTCATGTAACCTAGATCCACTTTTACATTCCAAAATATCCATGTTCCTATTGGGGCAATACAAGATTGTTTTTAAGTTAAAGATCCCTAAATACATTCATCTAACTTTAGTTATGCGAATTTCATAAAATGGTTAACATTTTTAAAATTCAAAAAACTTTAAGGAAGTTTGAAAATATAAGAAAAATGTTTCAACGGACAGACTGAAACGGCAATAAAAATCAATTTCTAAATAATTGTTAAGAGTAAAAGAAACTATGAACTAACAAATCTGACAGTTACAATTATTTCTTGTCCAATAGCAATGAGAGAACAGAAAGAAAAACACATTTTCAAAATGAATTATCAAGAGTGGGGGTATAATCCAAAATGACCACAGAGTAGAATAATCCAGGAAAAATATTAATTTCAGCAGTGTTAATACTTACCAGTTATCCTCTAAATGCTAACTGCCGTATCTGTTAAAAACTTCATACGTAAAGTCAGAATACTTCCACAGATTTAGGCTCCTAGGAAACTGGTCATCACTTAGGTACTATAGAAGTCAGCAGTGATCACCTACTTAGTCCTCAAACAGACTTTTCTGAAGGCCCAGAATCTGCCCTCAGAAACGCTAGCAGCCACCTGACTTTTATAACATAACATCCAAGTTTGCATGCAAAAGGGAACCATTCATTCCCTTTTGAGTCTCAAAAAGAATGGGATAATACTGTCCATCAAACAACCCAGTTTTTTTCAATTCAATGCCTTAAGGCATCTTGGCCCCCTGCTATCAGATGATTGAATGAGAACAGTTAATTTGCCAAACTCAAGACCAGGAATCCTAAGCCTATTAGGGAGAAGGGGGTTGATAAACATTTGCTGAATAAGTAAACTAGATCAGAACATGGAAGACTAAATTAGATCCTAAATAAATAAAATGCTACTCTGAAATATAAGTGTAATGCTGACATTTAGAAAGAAGGTACTAAATTTGAAAGTTATTTTAAAATGGGATCCCTTGACCTTTACTTGATGAATGAAATAAAGTAAAATCAATTCTAACCTGACTACACAAGAAACAAGAGAGGAAACTGGCCTACAAAATAGCAGACAAAGATTGAAAATCCTTTTTCAAAGTTGGTTTCACTGTTTTTCCAAGCACATTAACTTTTAAGCATTGTTTATATTTACAGGTATGAATGACAATAGACACATCCCACCCATACTAGACAAATATGATATTACTGAACTATTACTATACTAAAATATAAGCCTCTGAAGAATGCATAGTAATAGAATTGCTGTTACTTAGGATAACAATCCCTTATTGTCTTGCACTTGAAAGATGTTAATGAAAGATGATAATGGCAGGATTGTAAGTGTGCCAATGTCCCTAAGACAAGGAAGGATCATTATAAAAGAATTCACAAAGGATTTCTCTGTACTGCCAGTTTTCCTAGATAACTTAAAATATTATCCAAACTACACAAAATAATTTGACATACATGCATAAAGGAAAACAAATTAAAGGAAAAAAAAAGCAATATGTGTGTATTTAATATCTGTCCAGCCACCCTAGAGTTCTTGACATATATCTGACATTATAGGCCTTGTCCTCAAGGTCATTCATATTTGAGTCTGTTGAAATTAATCCAGTTCTTCATTGTAAACTCAGAAAGCAACAGTTATTTTGCTAGATAAAGTCACGTTTTCCACTTCTAAAATGTATGTTTAATACCCTAAAAAGTAGTCATGTGCCTTATAGACATCAATAGTGTGTTAAGCTCCCCCTATTGGCTAATATTCAAAATAACAATGCATTCCCCAGGGGTTGCCTTTGAAGTGCTGGGGTTCAAAAGCAAGTTGGTGCCTTTATATTTAAAAACATGAGCTGAATCAACAGTTGTTAGGCAAAGCTGCCATGTAAGGGTCAGATTCCATCAAAACAGGAAAAATTAAAGCTGACAAATGACAAAGACAAAATGAAGGGCAAAAAATATGCTGAAGCCTTGAAACACTAAACAATGCAGAATTAAAGCCAAAGCAGAGAACACCAAGAAACAGCAACATCCTTTAGCTGACACAATGGCATGAAATCAATTTCATTTTAATAGCCCTTAAGGGGGGTAAGAATTATTTCCCTGCCTCCTATGCCAGCCTCAAGCTGTTTCCTAAGGAGGAAGGCTGATCAACAGTGTCAGAAGAATTAAAAGAAATTGAGAATGGAGTCATCAATTAATAAAAGTCAGAGTTCTAATTATAATTATTTGAAGCCAGTTTCAGAGGAGCTGTAATTTGGCACCCCTCTAAGTATACCACCTAAATTAATCACAGACCTCTTATTTGTATTTCAAGAAATAACCTGTTCAACTCAAAAGGGCTCTGGAGGATGGGAGAGGATGCGTGGACCGACTGCACACAAACCTAACTGCACCTGCTGCCCTGAGCTGGCTTTAAAGTCAGAACTAATGGAAAGTTCTGTATGATCTGGGGCAGATAACCTCTTGTGTCTTATTTGTAAAATGGGGCTACTAATGGTGTTTTTACCACAGAGTTGGTGTAAGGATTAAGTGCCACTGTGTCCCTAAGGCATTTAACAGTCTCACACAGATTGGACTCAATAAATGTTAGCTATTACTATTACCCAGAAGAAACAGCTGATTTCACCCTGCTGTAGCTGTCTGCAGCCTGAAATACCATTTTTTTTTCAACACGTGCTTTTGCTACTTGTGTAGACTTTTCCTTCTCTCCTCCTACGGCTCTCACTTTTCTTCGAAGGGAGATGAAGCTCAGAAAACGCCTGGTTCCGCGTCTGAGGCTGGCACTCCTACCACCCACCCCCTACTCTCATCGCTCTTCTCCCGCCACCGCAGGGCTTGCGAGCGCTCGCGCAGCATTTACTCCTTGCCAAGCGCTGTTCTGGCACGTTACATATATTAAATCATTAAATCCTCCCACCAACCTAATGAGTCCGATACTATTATTATCCCCATTTCACAGCTAAGGAAATGGGGCGATTATCCCTCACAGCGTTTTTTTAATGGATACCAAATCCATTGAATTCTACTGTGCCAAGATAATTCACGCATGATACGCCAGCTCCTTTACACTTTGGGATTCTGGGAAACGGAGCAAATACCCCAATAACAATTCTGCAAGCACTGCAAGAACAACTCTCTTCCAACAACAGCCCAAGATTTCCAGCTTTGCTCTAACCAAATGAACACACTAAGATAATTCGAAAAAATTAAGCGAAGAAACGCAGCTAGTAAGTAAATGAGGGATGCATACTCCGCGGAGGTTCTAAGCTGCGCGCAGTGTACCCCGCAGAGCACCCAGAGGGCGCGGCCAAAGGCGAGCGCAACTCGCACCCGTGTGGAGTCCCGGAGCTGCAGCCTCTCCAACTGCAACTGAGTGCAAACCCACAACAAACCTCTCCCACCGACGCTGTCACGCGCCCGGAGGGAACTGGCCGGCGCGCCCCGCGGGGGTCAAAAGAAACCGCAGAAAGGAAGAGTGAAGGCGGGCGTGGAGGAGAGAATTCCTCCCCAGCCCAGCGCTTCACCAGAGCGTTGCCCACACCGGGCGGCCGCTCCCTACGCACTACAGGCTACTGGGTTCTGGCCCCTCCGAGCGTAAACAACGCCGGACCAACGCTGCCCTTCCAAGTCCGGGGTCTCAGTAGCCGAGGCTGAACCCGGCCGTGAAACAGGCATAGAAACCCGCGCGCAGCGCCGACGAGCACCGCGCAGCTTGCAGAGCCGGGCGGGTGCTGGGCAGGCGGCGCGGGAAAGGATGTCCAGGCGTGGGGCTGCAGAACAGCGGGGCCCGAGAGCGCGAGCAGCGACGGTGCCGGGGCGGCACGTACCTCAGAGGCGGTGTGTCAAGCTAAGATCCACCCGCTGCAAGTTGGAGAAAAGCAGAGGAAAGTTTCTCCGCCCAGTGCTCGGCAGCGGCGACCTCCGGCAGCTGCTGCGCGGCGGCGCAACTACGCCATCCGGACTCGCCGCGGGACTTTCACCTCCTGCAGGGAGCCCCCGGGATCGCTCAGAGAAAGTGGCCCGGCACGAGAGCCTTCGATTTCCCTTCCTCACTCACTGGGAGGAGGAAAGCGCCGCTCGGCGTCCTCAGAACCCTCGATTACCCCCATCGGGCCGACCCAGCGTACTCGCTCTCCCTCACACACACGCGGGCGGGGAACGGGCAAGAAGCCACAGCAATCAGCGCGCGGGGGGAAGGGCGCTCCTGCTCCGCGTCCCTACCGGGGGCTCCGGGCAGCTGAGAAACTCCTCCTCCTGCCTCTTCTCTCCTCCCCCTTTTCCTCCCCGGCTGATGGATGAGCCCCAAGCGCTGCTCGAGCCTGCGTTTCCCTTCGGCTGAAGAGGTAGGGGCAGAAGGAACTCGGGGCGCGGCCGGCTGCAGCGCGCCCAGGTTGGGGCGGTGAAGAGCGCCTGGACTGGATCGCGGGCTACCGTATCTCCCTCCCTCAAACCAGTTCCTTCAAACTTCCCGCAGCTCTCTCGGGGAGTTAGGTCTTTATTTGCTTCCTAAATCTTGGTATAAAAATTCTAAAACCTCAAATAATCTGACCACGCCCTCTTGGCGGCTCTCCAGCGCAATCCCCCACGCACATATTCATTCTGTCCTTGTTTGCTTTTCCAATCCCCAATCCTACTTGTTATCTCAAGATATGCTCTGATGGTCAGCGGGGTCTTGAGTGACCCTCTCAAATAGCTGAAACTGCATTACCTAGCCCTTGCCTCTGCTTGCTACATAAATAATACAAAGGAGTTAAGTCAGCATTACTTGATGCTAACCCTGAGGTTGGTCCAGTGTATAGGACAGTTTTGCTGTGCAGCTTCCGGCATACATGTGCATGTGAACCGTAAGCTGCAAGAGTTACAAATGCAGTAATCAGAACAAAACCATTGTGATATTCCCGTTTACATCCCGTTTTTTCTATTAAGAAATATACGTAAGTCACAGGTCACTGTCTTACAAATAGGCAGGTGAAATGCCCATGGCCTAGCTCTGCCTCCAGTCCCGTCCTAGCTGTGCGACCCTGGACAAAGGTTTAAACTCTACCACTAGACTAGCTGCGTGACCTTGAACAAATGGCTCAAACTCTCCAAGCCTCCGTTTTCTCCTCTGTGAAATGATGCGCTTGGCCTAGGAGACTTCTAAGATCTTCTCATCCACTTCTTAAAGGCTATTGTCCTGGGCCTTTAATATGTTGGCTTCTTATATTATTTTTAATATTAATATATGAAAAGTTATTCGATTGCCTTTGCTTGGAAAGCATAGGGAGTAATTCTCAGCCTCTTTCTCTTGTACCTGTTCATGGAGAATCCACCCATTTGGAAATCTATTCTCAAAGGTCAAAACATCAGTGATCACCTGGATTACTTCAAAAACCTCCTCAAATAAACCAGTCATTCCTTACCAATATTTATTGAGCACCTCTCACGTGAGAGGCCTTCAGCTGGGCCTTGGGAATACCCAGAGGCTTATTACCCTGAAGGAACAAGCAGTCTATATGGAGTTGCCCTCAGCTCTTATATAGTTTAAGGCCTTTAGATTTCTCCTACATTCAAATTACATAGTATTCATGTCTCAAGTTGTCAAGTTTTGGTTTCAAGTGCAGATGTGAACACTTGAACTGGGTGTGAATATTTAATCCCACATATAAATGTATCAATCATGTTGGGGCTTCCTAAATAAAATGGCATGGTAAAAAAAAAAAAAAAGAGCAAGAGATAAAAACCAAGTCGTAGATTCTTTGATTTAGGGCATCTTTACAGGAGATGAAGTGACAATTCTCCTTAGAACCAGATTAACAATAGCAACCATCAACATCTATTGAGTAATTACTAGATTAATTTATTCTAATTAGGCAGAATACAAACATTCTATACCTATTAATACATTTACTTCTCGCAATCCTATAAGGGAAGTGTTGTTATATACAAACTAAGGTTTATAACTTGCATGATAGCATAATAAGTGGGACAGCCAGGATGCAACCCCACATCCACCTAGCTCAGAGCCCAAGTTCTCAACCACAAGGCCTGTAACCAAAAGTCTTACATATTGGTAATATTAAATATTTTTGCAAAAAAATACAAACTCAGGGCTATTTAATTAGTTTCATTAGATGATATAGAAAAACATTAGAAATTATATCAGTATTTACAAAATTAATGATGTCTACAGAGCTGTTTCCTCTAAGTCTTTACACTACAACATGATATTATTAGCACAAATGCAGTTATCTGAAGCATAGAGCAAGAAGTTTTTAAAAAAACATGAACGTTTTGGTTCCCAAGCAGAGATCTAAAAAAGAGTTCACCTACCTTTTGAGTAGCATTATTAATTGGTCTCTTACATTGTAGGACTGAGATTGAATTATAGGATTTGTTACCCTACGATAACAAGATTCCTTTGGTCTAAGCTGGCATCTTGGTCATTTGTTCTGAATTTTTTGGATAGAACTGTAAGCAGGGGAGTGAAATTAAAATGCACTTTATCTCACTTGCATAAAAACATTTGACAGTAGAGAGTCTGAGTGATTTACTGGGCTTGCGCCCAATAAATTTACTGGGGCTTGTGCGTCTCACAAGAAACCACCCCACCTACAGGTGTGGACCCACAGGTATATGATGACTCATATTTAGTGGTATGTCTCCAGCTTCTGCTGATTAGCAGACAACTGAACAAATTTTAATAAACTATGTATGTCATTAATGCAGTATGTGGACTTACCCTGCTTCCTTACAAAAGCAAACACCTCAAATTTCTGAAAGGCCATGTCATCAGAAAACTCGTTAGGTTGGTTGTTTTTTAACAAGTCTTTATTTAGTACTTAGCACAAGCACTGAACTTTATAAATTCTAACTAGTCTAATCCTTATAACAGCTCTATCGTCCTTATTTTAAAGATTAGAAAACGATGCACAGAAAGGTTAAGTAATTGGCCCAAGCTCACGCAGCCATGAAGTGGCAGAGCCAGGAAGCAACCCAGGCTGCTTAGCTCCAAAGCCTGTGCTCTGAACCTCCATTTGGGGCTGAAGGTAAAAGTGAACCCTATTCCACTCATAGAGAGTCTTCAATTGTTTTTTTAAGCTTGATTCTTCAAATGTTTTGAAAAATAAAAGCAAAGGTTTCTTTAGGAAAACTCTACACCACCACATAAAAACAGATTCCTTTCATCCTATAAAGAAGGGAGAGGGACACTAACTTTAAAGTTTATCTAATACAGCCAGCATCTTAGAGGCAATTGCATAACTACTTTCAAGAATGTGTGACAGAACATGATCCAAATGTTGTTCCAAAATCGTTATGACAGGACACTGGTCTGTAAGCTACACAATGTGTGCTCCTGTTTTCTGCTCAGATTTACTACTTTATTTCTAAAATTTGCTTGTAAAGATTCCAAGTCATACCTTGGAATCTTATATATCTCCATAATCTAAAGCCGCATTTTCTGTATTGATATCCAAGATTAGGATTTGATTTTCACTGATAAAATTCATATCCAGTAAATTCCCAATTAATGAGAACAAAATATCAGATGAACGTGTATTAAAAGCAGCCCAAAACAGACACCTATGGAGGCCTGGAGATTTGGAACTAAAAAATTCAAAGCAAATTCCTTTACAGAAACCTTGAGTTCCTGCAAACTTGCCATTTCCTGTGCCCGTGCAGAGGCCTCCAAGGGAGATTTCCACAATACACCTTCAATTTCCCGCCCAGCAGGGATTCTGATGAAGCAGAAACCTCACACCATTTCAAAGTGACAGCAAAACCCCCTGAGATCTCTGAGGTCTTAGCTCCTAGGAGTTGTGGCCAAGCCTCAGTTCTCCCTGCAGTAGGAGCCAGGATTCCAGAGGGAGGACTCTGTCACCCACCCCCACCTCATAGCTGCCCTGCAGGGAAATAACCCCCTCTTTTGTTTTTCTGTGTTTGTTTTGTTTTCTTTAATTTGATTTTGGCCTGGAGAAGGGAAATAAAAAATCACAAATTAAAACATATTGTTTTGTGCTCCGGGGGACCAAAAAAGAAAAGGGGCACCCAGGATGTATATTGATATCTGCAAATGTTCCAAATCTCAGTCACAATTCAAGTGTGCCAGAATCGTGGCTTTCTTCATTTTCTCAAATTAAACTGAAGTTCCACTGTGAGCCGCTTTCCCAGAAAAGCCTATGTTCTTTTAATCCCTTCTTGTGGGGGCAGACCTATTATGGGTGGGACTTTTGATTAGGTTGTTTCCATGGAGATGTGACCCCCCCCATCCATTCAAGGTGGGTCTTAATCCCCTTGCTGGAGTCCTCTGTGAGAGGATAAAAGACAGATGAAACTCAGAGAGTTCAGAGAAGCTAAGAGAGAAAGGAAACACCCCAGGAGAGGTAAGAAGGACCCACAGAAACTGAGAGAGCCATTTAACCAGAACCCAGGAGAAAAAAGGCCAGCAGACATCGCCGTGTGCCTTCCCAAGTGACAGAGGAACCCCGGATGCCATCGGCCTCTTGATGCCTTAATTTGGACATTTTCATGGCCTTAGAACTGTAAATTTGCAACCTAGTAAAATCCCCATTGAAAAAGTCAACCCATTTCTGATATTTTGCATTCCAGCAGCTTTAGTAAATGAAATAAGTATGTATCATTTTTGACAAAAGTAATGGGGTGATTATTCCTTTCTTTCCTTCTTTTTATAAAGGTATAATTAAAACAACCAAAGATCCTAGAATCATTGATTCTTTAATAGCAGATCCAAGAACTGATCATTTATCACTTGGTTTTAGTGATATCTGAAAAATAATAACAGTATAGAACAAAAAGGATTATATAAGTATACATTACTGTTTATTTTGAGTTGCATCTCTGGGGTATCTTTCATCCAAATAGTTCCCTCAATTGTTTAATCCTTTCCTTCCTGTTGTTCTTGATATTCAGTAAATACCCTACAGAAAGCAAACTGATTGGCTTCATTTTAATAAGTACAAGAAACGCAGAAATTCTACTTCTCTAACACCCAAATTATTTTGTCATTATTGCTATTTTTATTGACCCTCTGTTGTTGTTGTTAACCTTTATTGAGTACTTACTCTGTGCCAGGCCCTGTTGTAGGTTTGGCTTTATACCATTTATTTCCTAACATATTTTGGAAATATGTATTTCTGGTATTTGTTATAAAAATTACCTGCTATGCTATTTCTGTAAGTCACTCATTGTTCTTTTAACATGAAATCTACGGAGAAAGAGAGTTTCTCAGCTGGGTCCTGCACACAAATACTTCAGGGTCCACTTGAGTTGAATAAGAAATTTTTTCATTTTGTGTTTTCATTTCAATGATAATCTTAAAAGCCGTATTTTACCCTCTTTTTCTTTTCTGCAGGGATAATTAAAAGCCAACAGTCTATCCATAGTAAAAGACTTTAGTTTTTTAAGTCGGTATTTTTCAAAGTGGGAAACATATTCCCAATGGTCCCTAAAGAATTTTCCTCTTTAAAGGGGGTCCACATATTGTTAACATTTGAGAAGCATGCTATAGCATTTTTAATTAGAATTCCCTTTAAAGTTTCCCCAGTTTACTTACACAATTCACGCTGCTTTTTGGAGAATGTTAGCTTCTTCTATGCACCAAAACCCAAAAAATATTTGCTGAAAATTGCTAAGCCATATGAAGAGGTGAAAGATACACATGGGGATGACAGGATATATAATAAAAAGATAACTAAGTGTTCTGGTTTGCTAATGCTGCTGTTAGTCAAAACACCAGAAACGGATTGGCTTTTATAAAGGGGATTTATTTGGTTACAAAGTTACAGTCTCAAGGCCATAAAGTATTCAAGGTAAAGCACCAACAAAGGGGTACCTTCACTGAAGGATGGCCGTTGGCATCCGGAAAACCTGCTGGCTTGGAAGGCATGTGGCTGGCATCCGCTTGCTCCTAGGTTGCACTTCAAACACTTCCTCCAAAATGTTGCTCTTGGGATGTTTTGTCCTCTCTTAGCTGCTGCTTCTCTTCAAAATGTCACTCTCAGTTGCTCTTTGGGCATTTGTCCTTCTTAGCTTCTCCAGAGCAAAAGTCTGCTTTCAAAGCCCATCTCCAAAATGTCTCTGTAAGTTGCAGTTCTGTCTCTCAGCTCCTATGTGTTCTTTAAAGTGTCCCTTTTGGCCGTAGCAAGCTCACTCTTTTGTCTGAGCTCTTATAGGGCTCCAGTGAATTAATCACGGCCCATGCTGAATGGGCGGGGCCACAGCTCCATGGACATTATCTAATCAGAGTTATCACCTACAGTTGGGTGGGTCACATCTCCATGGAAACACTCAAAGAATTACAATCTAATCAACACTAATAGGTCTGCCCACACAAGATTGCATTAAAGATAATGACATTTTGGGGGACATAATACATTCAAACTGGCACACTAAGGAACAGCAAAAGTATTATACATGAACTATTCAATGAGACTAAAAGTGCTAGAGGAATTGAGATGAGGGTTCTAGCTCCTTGGTCTGGGATGATCAAAGCAAGTTTAGAATGAAGCTGAAGATTCAGTGGACACAAAGAATGGAAAGAACATTCTGAACAATGGCAAAGGGATCTGTTAAGGTTCTAAACAGCAGTGCCTAAGAAACTGGTCCTGAGAAGGAGGCTACAATTAGAACAGACTAATCACCTCCCTCTAGGAGGCCATGAGGACCTTGCATTCCTATTTACATCAGTCTCCATGAAAAACCCAAGCCACCCAAGTCATCCCTCCTCATGGACTCGAATCATCTTATGGTTCTGACATCCCTAACTTGATTCAACCTTCAACCTCCTCTATGACCTTCCAAATTCTTGCCATTTGCCCTCTGGAATTAATAGCAAAGTAACATTCGAGTCCCTTGTTATCTTCCATCTTTGGAAGACCCTGGCGTCTTAGTTCCTTGACCTCCTTACCTCCCAACCTATTCTTTTACCTTACTTTAACCACCTAATACCATGCACAGGCAGGTCATTTTCATTAATAATAACTGCTGCACTTCCCAAACTTGAGCTTCAAGCATTGCTTTCTGACCTCCAACCTCTATCTTTCCAACTCATTGCCTCTAGTATGCTGTTTCCAACAATGCTTTGATCCTGCGATTGACCCTACCACTTTTTCACCTTCTACAATGATGACTGGCCTCACTTTAAATTTATAAATGGGCCCGTAGTACTGCTCAGTTATCCTACTGTATTTTCCTCATCAGCTCACTCTCCTACTTTCCAAGAGTTTACTTTGCTTCTCTTCTCTCCTCAAATTTCCATTACCTTCTCCCCCTTCGTCAAACTCAGCTGGTGACTTTGCTTCTGATTTTACTGAGAATATGGATGATCTCAGAGGAAAATATCCTCATCTTCCCATCACCAAATCTATCAATTTATCTGCATCTGTTCTCCCCTGCTCTGTTTTCTCTCTTCTTACCCTGGATGAATTTGCCCTGTTCTTTCCATGTGTGCGCTGGATCCCATTCCTTCAAATACTCCAGGGCTTTCATCCTATAGTAATTCCCTCTCTCGCTTGCATCTTCAGACTTCTCTCTCTCTTGAATCATACCCATCAACTTAAAAATATTCTATAATACCTCTCATTTTTAAAAGAATCTTACTTGACCTCACACACCTTTATACTCCCCATTTCTTCACTCCTTTTGTAGTATAACTCCTACATTTGTTTTCTGTGCTTGTTCACCTACTATTTTGTCCACACCTGTTAAGCTCACCTTTTGGCCAAACTCAATGACCAATTCTCAGTTTTCATCTTACTCAACCCCTCAATAACTTATGACACCGGATATCACTCCAACCTCCTTGAGGCATTTTATTTCACTGCAGGAGTACCCCATACTAGTGGTTTCCCATACTAGTGGTTTCTCTCTTACCTCACTGACTACTCTTTCCAAGTCACCCTCCAAGGCTGACCCTTGTTTCCAGGCTCTAAATGTTGGCTTGATGTATTGTCTGGTCCTTGGCCCTCTTCTATTCTCTATTGAGACTCTCTCTTAAGATGCTGTCATCAAGAAACATCTCTTTAAATGTAGCTACACATCAATAATTCTTACATTTTTATATTCAGCCTGGATATCTTCCCTGAACCACAAACTCGTAAATATTTTATTGTCCTTTCAACATCTCCGCATGATTTATTCAATAGGAAAATCAAAGGTAACATGTCAAAACCAGAACCATTGATTCCCAAATTAACATCCCTTCTCTCTAGTCTTATTCATCTCAAGAATTATTCCTACCAGTCACCCAGTAGCTCAAGTCAAAACATATGGGTCATCATTGACTCCTCACTATTTCTCACACCTCATAACCAGTCCTGTTTGCTCTACCTTCAGATAATCACTTCTCACCATTTCCATTGCTGCTACCACCGCAGTCCAAAACACCATCATCTCTAACCTGTTAATTTTTAAATCTACACAATTATGATAGCTCTAGTCTCCCTGCTTCCAGTATTGCTTCCCACCTACCCCCAAAACACAACACACACACACACGCACACTCTCATATACACACATGCAGGTATTTATCCAGCACCTCCTATGTGCCAGTCACATTGTTGAATAAAATCTGGCTCCTCCTTAGAGCAGGCTTAAGATCCACTTCATGCTACAAGTGCCACAAAGGGAGGATCCATGGCTAGCTTGACAAGCAATGTATTTCCAAATCCTAGCAGAATGTCTGCATCTAACAGGTGCCCAGTAAACTTTGGCAAGTTAATGGATGGCTTCGTTCCAGAGATACACGACCAGAGTTGAGAGGTTGAGATGAATAATGACGTTTTGCAAAAACCATTGAAAGAGATACACCTCTAGTGGCTCAACAAGAGACTGACCCAAGGACTCCAAGTGTCATATGGGCCAGGACTTCTGACTTGGAGGAATCAGGACCACTTTGTTCAGACAGAAGCAAGTACGTGGTTTAAACAGTATAAATGAAGCTTGACCTGGAAGCCAGAGGTTCTAGCATGAGGAAGGGGCTTCCTGACCATGGCCTGAACTGGTCTTATAGACAGATGGACCGAGCCTCAGGCTGAAGCAAAAAAAGCCTGCTAGCTAAAGTTAGGTGAAAGGAGAGAAAGGGTCAGTTTCCATAAAAAGCGGAAACAATGTGTAATGCCTTGGCATATCACTCTTATTTTGGTCTTATAATAGTAGACTGATAGAGATAAAAAAAATTAGCCCCCACATCCACACTGCTATTATCATTGCTGGAACATGCAAGGCTATCTTGAATACTAAAAGCACTGATACTGGACAAGAGTGGAACAGATCTTAAAGGGTCTTTGGCTACGCCTGAAGTGTGAGAGTGAGGAAGGAAGTATACATTAAATTAAACGGTCCCCTCCCTTCCCACTCACCTTTTCCCTTTGAGAAAGGATAGCATATTTCCTACCCTACACAGTCCTGATAACACTCCTTGATGTTTTCTCTGTAGAATGTTAAAACACCTTCAACTCTATTTTAAAAATCAAGCCAAACAATTGTTCAGGACCTGTGAGGGGGAAAAAGTAATT
Organism: Bradypus variegatus; assembly: GCA_004027775.1. NCBI lineage: Eukaryota > Metazoa > Chordata > Mammalia > Pilosa > Bradypodidae > Bradypus > Bradypus variegatus. The sequence goes on from PVKY010003590.1 coordinate 21,281, forward strand.
AAAAGCTTCATAGAGTTCATGTATTCTCTATGGCTTTTGT
>PVKY010003591.1:0-21333 GCA_004027775.1 Bradypus variegatus
CCCATGACCATTTCCAGATTACTCTCCGAGAAGAAAGCGTCTCTAAAGTTTTGACAGTGGCTGGTGGGATGAGACAACGTACAGAATAGACGGATTCCAGGCTAAAACATGGCAGAGCCTAGGGACTGGTGAGCATTTGGAGCTCATGGATGTCATTTTTGTCCTCATCCTTCTAAAAGAGGTTAGAGAGATACGGTTCTTTAGAATTATACCCTCTGCTAGTTCTCATATCCTTTACCCCAACTGGTAAACTTGATAGTGCATACGCCCAGAGGTTTGGCAGACTTTCTTGAAAAACAAATGGCACGGACTTTAGGTGGGTAGTTTTTCATTTAAAAATGAAAGGAGAGGAAAACCATCAATACCTCTCACTGTGACGCTTGACACATGCTCTGGGGTTTGATACTTTGGGATTGCCCATGGGGACTTAGCTTCCAGTTCCTGATGCTGAAAAAGTCCCTTAGTGTGCTGTCTTCCAGCCCCCAGTTTTGGGCCCCCACAAGTGTTTTTCTTTCCTTGAAACATCCTGTTGGGTAGGGGTGGAATGTCAGTACCAAAGAAATCTAGGAAGGAGCCCCCTCTATTCAGAGAAGTTCAGTTGTTTCAGTATTGAAAAATTAGGGTGTTTAATTTGGTTCTGAATCCAGAGACCCTGTCAACGACTGGGGTGGAGTTTCCCTTGTGATAACACGGGAACACATTCTTGCGCAAGCCTCTGTGGGGGTATAGATGAATAATTTTAGTTTGGGATGTTGACATGACAGGGTTTTTAAGGAAGGGGAATGGCAAGAGTAGAGAAGATTCCATCTCATGGCCAACCTAGATTCTCCCCTGACAGAGGGAAAGCAGAGAGTCTTTGAAATATATTTTTGCTCTTACAAAGGAGGTAGAGGAGAAGGTGAAGAGCAACATACTGAAAGCTGTACTCCCGCAGTCCAAGCTAGTGGCCCAGGCGGAGCAGCTGAGTGGCTAGGCAACCCCACTAAGCTTGGGCCTTTGTTTCCCCATCTACAGAGCAGAGAAAAGAAACTCCTCCCGAGGGGGCTTCAGGCTATGCTCTGCATTATTACTCGAGGAACCTTTCAGGAGGCCAGTATTAAGGGAGCCCCTTCCTGCACAGAAAGTATGGGTGTTGGATGATGTAAGAGGCGGAGTATTCTTGGCTCTCAGGGGTCTGGGGCCACCCTGCAGATTTGGACAGCTGACAAGGCTGGGGAATGCATCCGGGACATGTGGCTGGGTTTAAGAGTCTCCACCGTTCAGCTGTGTTCAGCTGTGATCACGATTGTTCTTTCCAAGGACAGGCCCTAGTCAGTGGAGGAAGCAAGGACACTAGGGAGGGAGCACAGATGTGCTGGATGGAGCGGAGGAGGGAAGAGGCCCTTCTGGGGCAGGTGGCTCCTTGCAGAGTGGTTTCCCTTGCGGAGAGTTCCATGCATCCCCACCCCGACTCCTCCCCTATTGGGAGAAAGGGGCCATTTCCTGCCCCTATCCCAGGGGTAAGCTGAAATCTATTATTCTAAGTTCATTTCTTGGTGGAGGGGGTAAGACAAATAAAATGATCTTCTTAGCCTCAGTAGGAGGGGCCCTCCCTGGGATCTAGCTTTCTGGTCTCACCCCAAACCATGACTTGGGCCAATAGTTGCCAAGCTATGCAGGGGGTGCCTTCTGTCCCATTCTTTCTGACTCATGGTTTTTTAAATCCCTCTTTAAGGGGATCTGGGCAGATAACAATTTTGGGGGTAATATAGTGAAGCTGAAATTTTAAGCTGTTTAAAATAGCCCAAAGCCAGAGTATAGTGGGATCCTTGCCTATCTGATAACTCAATATCCCCGTCTCCCACCCATCCTTGTGCTGGGGCTTTAAAGCTCAGCTGATTGGTTGTAGAAGAGGGTCAGGTACTGATAATTGGTGGTGGGGCAAGGTGATGAAAAGGCTTGTGTTTTCTTTTGCTATCTCTTAACAGATTATGGCCAGAGGTGAGCATCCGTAGTGCTGGCCCTTGGGGCGGTAGCAGTGCTGGCCCTTGGGGCGGTAGCAGTGCTGGCCCTTGGGGCGGTAGCGGTAGAGGGGTTGTGAAAGATTCTTTCTCAGAAAAATCTGGCTTCCTAATGATTTGTTCTCCCACTAGGGCCATTCTCAGCTGGGATTGTCTTCCTCTGTAGGGTGCAGGGAGGGGCAAGTCCCTGGTTTCCTCCACTTTCCTCCACCCCCATCCCCATCAATAGTCTTTTTAAAGCAGTAAGTCATCATTTGGTTGTTGCTTAATTAACTAAACTGGGATGTTGTCACAAAGAGCCAAGCGATGGTGGTGGGCAGGCTCTGCTGAGAGACCGCTATTCTGTGTTGTTAAAGGGTTAAACAACTTTCACTGAAAGAACCTGCTGAGACTGAATGGAGCAGTACCGAAACTGCCCATTCATTCAGAGCCTCTCCTGCCAGTTTGTCATTAGCCAACCCACAGTTCTCAAAGCACAGCTGTCAGGTTTTCCCAATATTTCCCAAATCCCTAGGGTAAGTCAAGGGGAGGGGGTGAGTGGTGGGAATAGGCATCCGGCTCAATTGTGTGGGCATTTAACATGCCTCTCAATACTTTTCAGCCAGCCAGTATTGAGTGGTCTACAGCCTGATGCTTCCCCTCCCTGTCCCCCCCCGCCCCTGCCGCAGGTACAAATACAGTGTCAGACTGGCTGGCTCTGTGTTCCCAGACTGCCAAGCAGCAAATACGGGGCTGTGTGTGCTCTAGGGTTTTCAGTATCCTGCTGATCAGTATTCTAGGACTCCCCTGACTTCCCCTTATCCTGGCTCCTCCTTCCCTTCCCCCACAGACCTGGACCAGAAGCCCCAACAGCACAGGTGCCCAGAGATGCTTAAGTTCGACTTTATGGGTAGGGGATTCCCTCCTTACCTCATGGTTTCCTTTTACGGACTGCTTTGTAAAACTGAAATCATACCAATGAGACCCATTCAACTTCAAGAATTAAAAATGAAAATACTTAGTCTTTTTGTTTTGGGGGTGGTGTGAGGTGACAGAATTGATGGCAGAGGAACTGAAGGGAAGTGAAGATGCCTTGAGCTCCAAGCTTTCCTTTAATGGCAGATTGCAAACCTCCAGCCTCTGCTCCCCACACTGAAAATTCCCCTAACTGGGGGTGAGTATGGTGTAAGCCGGGTCTGGCTTCATTTCTCTGTAAGGTGGGTTACTGCTTCCCCAAGGATGGCCTAATGAGGTTCCCTGAAGGCTGGTGCAGACTGAGGAGGGTGGAGGAATTCGTGACTGTGAAAGTGATGGGCGCTCTCGTACCTTTCCATGAATCTCCCCAGAAGTTATGGGTGGCTTCTGCAAGTCTTAAATTAGGGCTGTGTGGTTAAGGATGCAGCCTCTGGAGTCACACAGCCTGGGCTCAATCCTGGCCTCATCCCTCGCTAACCCTGTTTTTGTGTTTCCATTTTTTCCTCTGCAAGGTGATTGTGAGGATTAAATGAAAACCTCACTGAGGGCTCAACACAGAGCCTGGCACCAAGAAATGTTTCATAAATACTACTGCTCCCATAATTATTATGTATTATTATTACAAAATTTGAGTGGAAGGACAAGTTTGCTTCCCTCATGCTAATCCATATAAACTGTCACTTAAAACTTGATAGAGGCACTTTCTCTGGCTAAATGGAGTGCTGGCTTTGCATCTCTGTCCAGCCTTCCAAATTGGCCATCAGTCTCTTCCAAACAGCCTAGATGAGGCAAAGCCTCCTCTTCTATTTATATTATAAATCTCTTCCTTCCTTACAGAGGAAGCAGAGAGTACATATTAAACTGCACTTAAGTTTGTCAGTGTTGCTTCAGTCTGGAGGATGGGTGTATCCCAATGAACACAGAGATTGATCTTCTAAACCAATTGAGGGTTGGGTTTGGTTTATTTATTTAGAGACATCATTAGTTGTGCTGAAGCCTTATCAAAAAGGCAGCTCAGGAAGTTGTTTTTCACTGTCAGTCAAATAAATTCACCAGAGGCTCTAAAGGGCCCTCATGCTAATAGGGAGGCAAGGCCACAGGGCCCAAGGAGGTTTGAGCAGTTGAACAATGAGCTGGGCATTGGTTTTTGCAGAGCTGGTGGCCGGAAGGAGTCCTACATCATGGTTTTGATGGGAAAGATAAATTCTAGAATATGTCTGCTGGAGCCATCTTGGATGCTGCGGGTCTGGAGAGAGCTGAGTCATAGGCCAAGCTCCCACCCCCCGCGTCTGGCCCCAATTGCAGGCCCAGATGTTGACAGCTGCCTCTGGAGGGAGATGGGAGCCTGCTCATGCCAACATCCCTAGAGGCTGCAGTGGCTTCTCCCACCCCGACTTCCTGGTGGGACTTTTCCATGGATTGGGGAATCTGCCTGCTGATTCCAGAACCTATTCATTACCCTGAGTGTTGCCTGCACCTTTGCTTCACCCACAGGAAATGAGCTGTTGTTAAAGAACCCTGCTAATAGAGTTGAGGAAAGGAGAGTGTATAATCTGCTCGGGGGAAGGGAATACCTTTTCTTTTGTCCCCCTTTGGCACAGCAAGTCCCATTCCTGGTCTGGGAGACAGAAGCCCACTTACATGAGACAGTACAATCTTCAAGCTGCCACTAACATTTTTTTGGCAGGATTCTTGAGTATTCCTGACCTGGACTTTTGGAATAACAGAGTCATGTTGTCTTTGTCCGAGTGTTGCAGGTTCTGGCTCCGCCACCTCTTGGCCTGTGCGGGAGACCCTTGTTCTGTGCCTCTGTCAGCATTTTTCATTCTTGATACCTAGTCACACCTTTTTCTCCAGGCACAATTCCCAGAGCTGGGAACTGAGACCCTAATCTTGGTCTCTTGATCCCAGAGAACTTTATTCTGGAAGCAAGGCCCGTGAAGCCACTACTCAGAATAATTTTATTGATGTCATGGAGGTGGCAAGGTTGAGGTAGCAGTCCCTGGAGTTGCTGCCTCATGACCAATCTGATCTTTGGAAAAACTCCTCTGTGTCGGTGCTCAGGTGACATTTCTCACTCCCCACCCCCAGCCACAGGAGGCTGTCTCTTGGGGGATGACTACTTCTTCGTGACAGATACCTGATGTAACCTCTGCCACAAGGAAGTCTCCCATTCAAAGGTGACACCCTGGTTTCATCTGAAGAGAATATGAGGCAGAAGGCAGACTTCCTCCAGGGGCAGGGGTAGGGAACCTAGTGTGGAAAGAAATACCAGCTTCTCTTCAGTAGACAGGACAGTGGGAGAAAAGCCAACAGGTCACACCCTGCGCAAACGGGAAATATCAGTTGATTGAGCATTGAACCTTGTAGAAAAGACTTAATGCCTTTTGCATTTAGCAATATAGATAATATACAGATGAGATCCTTGTGAATAACTCCCCACTCATCCCCTTCATGAACTTTCATCTAGAGCTAGGTCTTTATTTCAGGCAAGCTGGAAAACATCTAAGGAAGCCCTTCTTTCCCCAACAATTTAACTGTTTCTGATCACATGGTTGTCTCAAGTAGAATAATGTTGAGTGGCCCTAAATGAATTTTTTTTCTCACTCCTTACCATAGACGGGAGTCACTGGAATATTGGGATGGACCAGTTGTATCCCAAGTCTGGAGAGATATGAGGTTCACTGGTTAACTGAAAGTGGACACCTGTCCACATCACCTTTGAGGCAAGATGAATATATCAGCAGGGTGGAATCAGATCTACTAAATAGAACGTAATTAGTGTCTTGAAAAAGCATTTATCAAAACTTCACCCCATACCATAATAATCCAGTAATTTTTGTTGTGTTTGGTAAGACTATCTTCCCATTCTCACCCACCCCTCTACCACCCCTCCCCTCCATCCCCTGGGATTCTTAAGATTTGGGGTGGAATCTTCCCAGAGTCTAATCTTTCCCTGGGTTTCCAAATTGTGTCCTCTTGGGCAGAGGTCTTGGCCTTCTGCTGTTATTTCTTTAAATTGATCTCCAGCCGAATTCCAAATGCAAAGGTCAGTAGGCAAGGAAATGGCACTTCTAATAGAAAACAATGTGCACTTTCTAAATTTGAACCAAGCCGTTTCCGCTCTTTGATTTAAGTGACTTCCTGGGGTTCCGTGTCAGGCACTGCAGTTGAATCTCTGGCCGGATTCCAACTTAAAATTGCACTCTCTCGGTGAAATTAGAAACTGATCCAGGGTTGGCTTAGCTATTCTAGTAAATAGCATTTAGGCTGAATGTTCAGCTCAGCACTTGGAAATGGGTGATGTGAGTGCCCCTTGAGAGGATTTCTCCCATCCGAGTTGTCAGAAGCTCACCTACCCAGGGGTTATTAGCCATTGGCGGTTGCTGCTATTAGAGGTAGTTGTAATAAGTTAATATACTGGACCCTCAAGCACCAGATACAGCTCTTGTCTTGCGAATATCTGAAATACAGGCTTTTGTTTCCCCAGCTGATAAACTCCACAGGAGCACGTGGGAGCTGTCCGTTGTGTTCCCCACAGTGTCCTCAGCACCCAGCGCAATGCTTGGAGCATATCATTTATTAGCCCTTGGGAAATCTTAGCGGTTACTCTCTGCAATGATGATAAATTATTGAGCACTTACTGTATGCCAGGTACTCAGTATGCATTTTCTCATTTAATCCTCACAAGAACCCATTTTACAGATGACAAAACTGAGGCACCAAGATTAAATAACTCACACAAGGCAACACTGCTAGGTAAAGTTGAGAATTTGAACTTGGGTCTGATTCCAGATCCTCTGTTTGTAGCCATGGAGCTATATATCTTGAATAAGGAGCATGTTTCACAGAGATTACGAGAATGGACTTGGACTGCCCAGGTTCGGATCCTAGTTCTGCTAGTTTTGTTGTGACTTTGGGCAAATTATTTTGAACATTAGTTTTCCTTAACTATGTTTTAGGGTAATTGTGAAGAGTCGATGACTTAACGTATATGGTGCTTACAGTGCCTGGCATATATTAAGTGTTTGGTAAGTGTTATTTCTGCCACTTACTATTGTATTGCCACTCTTATTTATCATCTAAGGCTTGGGAGATGGTGGAGAGTCCACTGGGGGGATGCAGTTCCTGCTTCCTTTGGGCTCCCAAGGATTTCATGGGAGGTGTTGGCAGGCCATATACTGATAGCTGGAATCCATTCTTTTCCTTTTTTCCTCACGCCCCAGGGCCCCTAGAAGCCTGTTTCTTGGAGCCATCCAGGACCTCCAGCCCTATGGAGCCCCCGATCCCACAGAGTGTCCCCTTGACACCCAGCTCAGTCATGGTCCAGCCCCTCCTTGACAGCCGTATGCCCCACGGCCGGCTCCAGCACCCGCTCACCATCCTGCCCATCGACCAGATGAAGACCAGCCACGTGGAGAACGACTACATAGACAACCCTGGCCTGGCTCCCCCTGCCGGCCCCAAGCGGAGCCGGGGTGGGGCCCCCGAGCCGGCCGCGACAACGCCCGCCCGCTGCGACCAGGACGCCACCCACCACTGGATCTCCTTCAGCGGGCGCCCTAGCTCCGTGAGCAGCAGCAGCAGCACATCCTCCGACCAGCGGCTCTTAGACCACATGGCACCACCGCCTGTGGCCGACCAGGCCTCCCCGCGAGCTGTGCGCATCCAGCCCAAGGTCATCCACTGCAAGCCGCTAGACCTCAAGGGCCCGGCGGGCCCGCCAGAGCTGGACAAGCACTTCTTGCTGTGCGAGGCCTGTGGGAAGTGTAAGTGCAAGGAGTGTGCATCCCCTCGGACGTTGCCCTCCTGCTGGGTCTGCAACCAGGAGTGCCTGTGCTCGGCCCAGACCCTGGTCAACTATGGCACGTGCATGTGCCTGGTGCAGGGTGTCTTCTACCACTGCACCAACGAGGACGATGAGGGCTCCTGCGCCGACCACCCCTGCTCCTGCTCCCGCTCAAACTGCTGCGCCCGCTGGTCCTTCATGGGCGCCCTCTCCCTGGTGCTGCCCTGCCTGCTCTGCTACCTGCCCGCCACGGGCTGCGTGAAGCTGGCCCAGCGCGGCTACGACCGCCTGCGCCGCCCCGGCTGCCGCTGCAAGCACACAAACAGTGTCATCTGCAAGGCAGTCGCTGGGGATGCCAAGGCCAGCGGGCCCGACAAGCCTTTCTGACGCTTCGTGCTGAAGCTCCAGCACTCTCCCCAGTAACTTGGTTCCCTCTGACACCCGAGAAGTTTGCAGCAGCGAGGCCAGAGGCTTTAGCTTCCTGAGGCTGGCCTTGCTTATCTCCACTCCTGCCCCCAGCTTCGGAAGAAATAGACCACCATCACTCACTCACCCACTCCTTCCTCCCCAGAAGGATGAAGAAGCACTTTGGGTTTTTTTTCAGGGTCCTGGAACTTTGTGTCAGACCGACAGCAGCAGGGGTGAGGTATGGTTTTCTTTTTTGGGGGTGGGGGTGGGAGGTTTTTTTTTCCGAAGACAGAACACAGATGTGGACACATATCCGGAAGTTGCAGCTGCTTGAATGCCTTTCCAATCCCTCCTTCTCCCTCCCTCTTTTCCATTCCCTTTGGCTCCAGAGGAGCTGGCTGTCTGGGAAGAATCGATACCTGAGTAGCCAGGAGGGTACCTTTGAAGAAGACCCTTGGAGTTGTGACTTCTGTCCCTTCTCCCCACTCCCCCCCCACCTCACTCCGCCCTAGTTTGCCCCCAATGTCTTGGGGAAGGTTTAGAACACCCTGGCGATCCCTGATGTGTATATACTTGGTAGTGATGGGAGCCCACAGAGAATGGAGGATGGCCAGTGAGTCCAAGCCTGGGTCCTCCCTCTGCCTCCTCGGAGCCACAGGATGGATTTAGGAATTCAGGAGGCACGCCACAGTGCATTTCTCCTTTCCAGCTTCATCACTAACTCTTGGGGATGTTCCACTCATAACACCATCCTTCGGTTCCTACCGAGACACAGACTCACCTGCCCACTACATGTCCTGAGTTCTGTGCCCAGATCCTTTCAAGAAACTTCTTGGGTAGAGAAGACCCAGGGTAGCCAATGCGAGACCAAATACCATTTTGCCAATGAGTCTGAGGCTGTGGTCTCTGGATCCAGTCATTATGTTTTTATAGAATAACTAAACCAGATGTTAACGGTGTTTTAAAAAATAATAATAAAACACTTGCTTCCTTTTGGGCCACCCCCAGGAAGGGCTGATTACAAAATCTGGGGGACGAGCAACCTCAAGGAACATGATTCCCCTCCCCACCAAGAAGAGGATTTTAACAGCAAAGAAGAGAAACATGGCACCTCTCTTTGGCAGAATGACAGTCTAGCCAAGCTGGGTTTGGGTTTCTTCTCTTCTGATTCTGCTGCTTGCTGTCATAGCCTTTTGTGTATAGTGATGTGTCTGTATCTTTAGTGTAAATAGCGAGATGATGAAAAAAGAGTCTTATTTTAGTGTTAAGAAGCCCTGTGTGTGGGGGGGAGTCAGAAGAACATGGGTGGGGAAAAAAATTCTCCAGGGGCTTCTAGGGTTGAGCCCTGCTTTCGTGCATGGGCATACCGCCCTCCGACAGCCCCCAAAGACATAGCAACCCTTTCTTTCAAGGTGCTAAAGGACTCAGAAAGTGCAGCATGTCCAGTGGGTAGGTACTTGTTGCATGCAAAAGCTGTAGTCTGTCTGGTCCTTCCTCCCCAGCTGTTGAATGGGGTTTTCGTTTTGTGTGGTATTTTGTCCTGGTCTCCCCTTCATGAAAGGCAGTGGCCTGGGTCTGAAGAGCTCCCCCAGGTGAAACTGGAAGTGCATTATGATGAGCATGGTAGCACTTCCTGGTTGTTCCCTAGGAAAAAGAACTGCCTCCAGGACTGAGGCATGCACCCAATGCTTCTCAAGGACTTTTCTTTTCCTCTTCTTGAAGAGTAGTAGTAACACCTTATTATTTAGAATAAGTTAATTGTAACCATAGGTATTTATTGATCGGAGGAAGGGAGGGAAGGGTCTTATTTTAGGCTTTATTTATGTACATTTGCCAGCTTGTAAAAGGCGAATATGAAATACTGCATCTGCATTTTCGAAGGCTGATTCATATAGCTAGCCTTGCCACAGTCGTGATGGATGTATGGATGTTCTTGCACAAATCGGAGGAAACAGTAGAAAGAAAAAACACATTCAGCCAACCACTTATACTAATTGAATGTATCAGATGTGTACTGATGGGACTGGAGATGTTCTCCTCAGAATCGGTGTGCAGAAGTGAACCCAAAACCGAGAGTGCAGCGTGCGATTTGAGGGGGGAGGGGCTCTCCCTGAGCCCCCGTGGGAAACCAGACCCAGTGGCAAGTTGCACTTTGATCTCGGAGACCTACGCGCCTGTTCTGTGGAGAATTGATTTACATAAGCTGTGTATGCACACACACACCTGCACACACCCGCCCCGGCCCTCTACCTACAGAGACCCTGTTTCCTCACAAAGGGCCACCTTAACCCTGACTCTTTGTGTACATAGTTGTAAACACGGATTTTTCTGGGTTTGGGTTTGCTTTTTTTCTCTCCCCTTGCCCGTTTTGGCTTGTTCTTTTTGGTTTGTGTTTAAACTGCTAGATGGATGTCTGCAGAACTCTCCCTGAGAGTCCCGCCTCAGTGTCCCATGTGCTCCCCGGTAAAAAGAAGGAACGAAGCATCTTTGGTTCTCCCAGCTCTATTGTGTAGTGATTCCTCGGCATGTTTTTCCTGGCTTCTTGGCAAAACAAAAGGAAAAAACTGGCTTGTCCGTGGACATATGCTCAGACCATGATGCATTTCTGTGGCTGCTTCTGGCTGGCTGTGTTTCCTGTCACCAACAGCTTGCTTGGCTGGATTATGACCCTTTTTGGAAAGTGCCACTTGGTTCCCACTTGTTCGACCTGGAGCAGATGGTGGTTCTGCTTGGAACTGGGCATGGGGTCCACAAGCTTGTGTGCAGGACATTTCTGGGGGCCCCTGGTTGTGAGTTTGTGAAGGCCTGCTCTCCAGCCAGCAACCTGAGAACGGGGTCTACCATAGCAAAGCCCTTTCAGACAGATGTGAGGGCACAACCAAGGCTTCTCAGAGTTTCTGGCTGGAAGGGGATGAAGACCAGCCCCTGCTGTCGATCTGGGCCCCTTCACAGCTGATGGAGATGTGGACCATTTCACGTGATGGACGCATGCACGGTTCTTTCAACATTGTGAAGTCTGTGCTGATCCCCACTGTACAGTCAAGTGAGGCCCAGTTGGATAATGACTTGTCCAAGGTTGCACAATATGGAACGTGTTGATTTTTTTTTTTAACCAGAACCCAGATTACTCTCAACACGAAGCTTCATATTCTTCACCCACGCTGCTCCCATCTGGGCAGCACAACCCCACACTGTACAATTCACTAGGGTATCCCATCCTGCAAGCTTCACCGGCCTCCTGGCTCATGCCTTTGGTAAGCATTTTCACACCCTCGCTGCTTACTGTGACAGTCAGTGACAAATCTTGTGTTGCCATTTTTTGCTGTGGGTAACTGCGTGCAGTGTCTTATCTTGCTTTCTCTTCTCACTGCCCCACAGTTTGGTTTCGTGTTACAAACAGAAAAGCTGAGGCCCCTCACCCCACCGCATTCCTACTTTATTTCCCCCCTTCACTGTAGCCCCTTCTCACCCCACAACAAAAGTTACCACAGAAAGTTTCCTTTGTATAGAATATTTATTTTGAAGCTCTATTTTAATAGTATTTATTTTAGAAAGTCTACTATTGTAAGAGTTCTTCTGTTTGTGAAGAAAAAACAAGTTAAAAACTGAATGTACTGATCTAGAAAATATATATAAATATATATTGTTAAATATAAGCAGGACTGCCGTTTCTCGTGTTTGTCTGTGTTCACACTCCTGACATCCTCACTCAAAAGTCTGTCAAAGAATACTCTGCCACAACAGCAAATGGAAATGCACTAAAACAAAAACTCTGATAAGGGCTTGTATTTCTTCAGACTTGCGAGGACAAAGGGGCAGGGAGAGAATGCCCCTTGGCCAATGCTGTACCTTACCCTGGTCTCTAGAATGACTTGAGGACCGCTGGAGGAAAGATTCACTTTATGCTACAGAGCTGAATACTGCCAGATGCTGCAAAATCCTCTTCTCCCCAGGCAAGCCGTCCCCTAGGTGGGATGCATATGAAACAGGTGCACAGCAAAGCGCCAAGCCTGGGAAGAGGCAGAGGTGGAAAAGCGATCAGACCTAGTTCAATTCGCCAAAATTCTGCAGCTCCTCTCTCTTTTACCTTGGTGCCCCCAAAATGGATTATTATGCACATATAAACATACATGCTTCAAAAATGCCAACAGAAAAGCCCTCAGTGATTCCCTTATTTCCACTAGATTGGTGGTTGCTGCACAAACCCAGTTCCTTTGACCTCTAAAACCTTCCACTTAATAACTTGTCCTGCTTCCCTTGTACCACCCTTACTAATATATTCAAACTTAATAGGAACCGAAACACTTTGAAGTTTCTATAGCTGTGGAAACCTCCATTACCATCAATTCATATGCCAATCACAGATCACAACGCAAGTGGGACTTCATTTTGAACATGGGAAGATATGCCTCTTACTCTTCTGGAAGAAGGTAATCAAAAGATGTTTCTGTTGATACCAGTAAATTGGGGGTAAGGGGCAGGCAGTGGAGGGACAGATGCGATCACTGGCTCTGGGTCCAATTCTTGGTCTCTGGGAGTCACCAGTTACAGCCTCTTCTGATCCTTTGTCAAAGCGTTGGGCTCCTCTCTTCAAGACATCCAAACACAGCCCAAGGTCACTGCCCAAGAAGGCACAAAAGAGGTTCTTCCAACATGTGGTCTTGCCTGCTTAGAACTTATAAAATAAAGGTAGGCCCCAGCACACTCGCCATTGCCAGATCACGCAGTCTGTCCCTACACAATGATGAAAGTTAGTGCTCCTAAGTTTTCCTTCCCTGATGAGGTAAGTAACTGGCACTCGGGGATGATTTTCTTTATAATCGGATCAGTCCCAATTAGTGTACACCAGGCTTTGACTTAGTCTTGGCTGAATATGCATTATCTGTTTTTCCAACAATCCTGCATAGCAGATACCATTGTTATTTCCCTCTTACAGATGTAGCACAGGTTCAGAAAAGTTGCTCCATGCCCAATAAATGTCAGGAAAACACACTGAAAGATTTAGCAGTTCAATTTGGGGAAGAAACATAGGATGAACCAAATAAAAGGCTCTTCCAGCAATCAAATTTTTTAAAAGGGGAAGAAGCAGAACTTCAATCCTTTCACACCCATCACCCCTAGGAGGCCAACAAGCCTGGTGCTCAGTCTACAAATAAGTGGTCTGGGGGTGAGGGGTGAGGGAGGCCATCCTAGGCACTAGAACCCCCCTGGGGCAGCCTTGACCGCCACCCAGGCCCCAGCCCACTCCTGCTGGGCACCCCAGCCGGCCTCCGCTGCGCGCCGAACCTGCAGCTTAAAATTAGCTTAACTTTCCAAAGTACATTTGTGAACTAGTCAAATGAATACAGGCTGGAGGTGTGTGCCAAATGAAAGCCAAGAGGACATGTTTAAGAGCATTAAGTTTATTCATCGGAACTTTAATAAAACAATATGTCCATGGCCTGGGGCAGGTATAATTTTCATAATTTATGGGTCTCTGAGACAGGAAGAGAGCTCAGGGTTTTATTGTGTTTTGTACGATAAATAGCATTCCAATTGTCTACATGATGTTCTTTAAGGGCTCTTGTCTGGCAGGAACCGGGCCTTCTGGAGCCCACCTGGCCTCGGGGCCTGAGGCAGGGACAATAATGAATACATCTGTATCTGTTAAGCAGGAGATGACTGAAAAACTCCCCTGGTTTCCTTCTGACATTAGAAAATACTTCCTATGCCCACACCTACATTAACATTTAACTGTTGAAAGGTTTGGAACCCTCCCTGTCCCTTTCCTCTCCTGCTGTCTGCTCCCCTGGCCTGACCACTTTCTTTGGGGAAGAGACTCCAGTAAACTGGCTGGCTCCCCTCCCACTGAGGGAGTGAAGAAAATCCAGGATCCACAAGGCAAGATCAGTGGTGATGTTCTAATTGCTAACATCAATAGTTGGAATATCTGCAGTCTTGTCGTTTCTATGAAGCCTTCACAGAGTGCCGAAGTCCAAGTGACCTCATGAAATAATGACAATTATTGAGCAAAGATACTGTGTTATTTACAGTCTTGACAACAATCAAATTAGGTTGATAGGATCTGCCTCATTTTACAGATGAGACAACTGCGGTTCAGAGAGGTTATGTCACTTGCCCAAGGCCACACAGCCGATAAGTGATAGGCTTGGGATTTTAACCCAAAGGATGTGTCTCCAAAGCCTGTGTATTGTACACTGAGGCCTCATTCTAACTTTTAGGCTCAACCCAGATACTACTTGGAATGCTTTCCTTGTGTCCCCCAGGAAGGGGTTTACTTTCCACTTGTGCTTCCGTAGAAGTTGGTAGAGACAGTAATTTATTTTGACCAAGAACATAGACTAATTGAAATAGATTAGACCTTGAAGCCAGGTGTAACCAGCATACCATGGCACCCGCATGTAAAATACTGAGGCCCCACCCTCAAACCAATCTTAGGAAGGATGACCCGTGACACACGACACTGCCACCACCACTCCCTTCATTGCTTCTCACCAGCCTTCCTGATTGCCTCACTACTAAAAGAGGAATGACTTCCCAGACCTATGGAATTCATTTTGATTTGGCCTATGGTTGCCAGGGGCGGTGTTTGGGGAAGGGGCAAGTATCTAATATGGGAGAGAGCAAGCTGTGACTGCTTCAGGTAATTCAGAAATCAGGGTCCTGGTGGCTTTTGGAATAGTATGACATCTGTTGTCTGGGAAAGCCATGCACATGGAGGGTCACATCCCTCCATGCCAGCCTTGGAGCAGATGGATGGGGCAGGGCACAAGTGTGCCAAAGTAACCACAATGGAGGGAGAAGGAAGGAGACAGGGAGCCTTCCATGTATAAGCAGAACTCCCCTCCCCCCATTCCTCCAGTCTACTCTTGGGCCCTTTTATAGGCAAGGCTCCAGCCAGCCCTGGATTACTAAGGAGCTCTGAGATGCCGGGATCTGATCCATCCAGGCAGGGCCAGATCCCAGAGTGGGGATGGCCAGGGCCTTGGGGCTCTCTGCAAAGTGACTGCCTCCTTCCACAGCTCCCTCCTTAGGACAGCATGGTGGCAAAGAGCGCTGAGCCCTCTAACTGCTCTGCCACCGTCACCAGCTGTGGCCCCGGGAGCATAACTGCCTTTTTAATGATAGTTCTGCCCTCAGAGGATTAGAAGAGTGCACTCAGCCCCGCACTGATAAATGTTATTACGGAGAGCTTAAAGATGGAAACCCGACTCGCATGGTAGAGCCCGGAATAGAAAACCTCAGTCTCCTCTCCTCTTGGCCTCAGTTTCCCCATCTTCAGCCTGGCAGTCAGAACAGTGTAGGTGGCAAGTCACAAACTACTGACCTGCAGTGTTTTCAAAAACCATTGGTTGTCATCATCTGAAAATAAGAAGTTTCAAAACCCAGATTTTCAACTTCTCTTTAAGAAGTCAAAAGAGCTGGGGCCCCTATTCCCCATGGCAGCAACTGGCTGGAGCTAAAAGGTATCTGCCTGATTGTCCCGGGCTAGCTGCCAGCTGCCACTGATCATGGTGTTTGCACCCTGATGTCTTGCTGCTCTTATTTTTATTACCTGTGGCCTCCACTCTGGATGCTGGCAGCATCAGTCCTGACTGGCCTCCTTGGGTGGGTGCACCCAAAACATCGTGATGTCCCAGCTCTCATTTGGGTGCTTCTTAAGGCTGTCCACATGGCAGGGATGCCACTCAGATGCACATACCAGAGTCATCGTCAGATAGGACTTCTGAAGTCCTGGAGGCACTGGTGCTTAGCCTGGGATTTGGGGGTGGGTTTAAAGGAGGAGAGGGTCTGTGAACCCGTGCACATTGTAGATAAATTTCAGTGTTTGGGCTTTTTTCTAAGAGATGCTTTCCAGATTCTCAGAGGGGTATGCAACCTCCCAAAAAAGGTTAAGAATCACTGGTCTAATGTACCCACTCCGTTTTATGGATGGGAATTTGAGACCCTAAGAGATGAGTGATTTGCCCAAGGTCACACAGCTGGTTGGTTGAAAAGCCAAGAATAAGAACCAGGTTTCCTGTCTCTAGCAAATTATTTGTGTTTTTCAAGCATTTATGAGCCAAGCTATAGTGTCTCCTACAAAACAATTCTCCAAAAGAGACATCAGCCTTTATGATGTATCAGTGATCTTCCCTCCCTCTCACCCTGCGTATTTCTCTGTGTTCTCTATTTTATTCTTTTGTAGCACTCCTGAGAATGTGCAGTTACTTGGGGATTTGTTTACCAGTTCACAGCCCATCTGCCCCCCACTAAAGGATAATCTCTGTGAGGGTACACTACCTCTTTTGTGCGTGACTTCACTGCTTCCTGACCTTTCTCACAGTGTACACAGATGATAATATTGGGCTGTCTACCAAGATAACCAAAGCCACTGGCCAGTGAGGGGCAGTTCTCTGAGCCTGGGTACCCCATCCTTCCCAGGCCACAGCCCCTGCCCTGAGGGCCCAGGGAAGCACTATTTCAGCACATCCCACACCTGCTGGGAAGCAACCAGGACAGCATCTGGCATGTGGGGGGTATTCAATAGATATTTGCTAAATTAATCAATTAATGATATTCTGAGAGAGTCAGAGTGAAGGACAAGTGGCCTAAGGCTTTATTTCCGTCTGAAAGCTATCCGTTTCCATGATGTAATCATAATGATACGAATACCAGCTTCCATCTCACCTGGCTTACACTTGAGCATTTACCACGTCCCTGGAACAATGCCCATGAAGTGTCTTAACAGTTATTTCATTTCATCCTCACGCCTAACAAGACTTTTATTACCCTCATTTTACAGAAGAAGAAACCGAGGCTCTAGAAGGTGAAGTTTTACGCCCAAGCTCATTCAGGCCTGACTCTGGAGCCCGTGCTTTCCCACCTTGGTGCCCATCCATGGGCCCTGGGGGCAGGTGTCTGCAGGGTGTTTTCTGGCCATAGGGCCAGCTGACATGGGGATGCCTGGGCCGGAAGCCCTGGCTGCACCACTGGGGAATCACTCATAGACTATGGAGGTCTTTGGGGCCAATAGTTTGCAAACTGAATCTGGCTATTTCCCATTCCTCAGCTCCCATCACCACTTGCCTGTGACAGAACATTCCAAAGAAGAGAAAAGAGAGCCTACTTGAGGAATTTACATCATTTGGTTCTCCTGGCCTTTCTAGAGAACGTGGGGCCAGCAGAAGCATCTACTAAGGACCTTCTAACGCACCAGTATTAAACATTCACCACCTAGACCAGGCCGGCACACCAAGAATAATGATTGGAACTAAGGGGAAAGGAGCAAGGTGGTACTTAATTAAAAATATATATATTTTTAAATCAGATTATCTTCTTTTAAAATAACATGATTGTTACAAAAAGGAAAAAATTCAGAAACATATTCCCATCCTTGGTTTAACCTTATGGTATATATTATTCATTCATTTAACAAATTAGGTTCTAGTCATCATCCTCCATTTCTAAAATCATAGAAGGAATCATACTGCACAAAGCTTTTTCCATTTAATAATATACTTGGACAGTCTGTTGTTGTTGTTGTTGTTTTATGTCGTTTCCCATTTTAATCATTTGTAAGTGGACACTTCAGTGGTATTACACCTTCTTCTTTGTAGTAGCTGGTGTTACATGGTATCTCATTTTAGAGCCTTACTACCCCCTCTTCCTACCTCCCACTGGGATATGCTCTGCTTTCCATACCCAGCCCCACCCAGCCCCAGCCTTACCTGGACCACGCTAACCACACCCTCTGCTTCCTGCCCATGGAGACCAGTGGTGAAAAGTGACAGGAGCCTTCGCAGGCCCCTGAGTGTGTGTGCACTGGGGTGGGTGACACGTAGACACCTGTCGGGGCCATCACCAGGGGCACAGGACATTCCTCCCTCCCCAGAAGCCCCACCAAGTGGGACATCTCTGAGTTAGGGCAAAATCCTACATGTTATGGGATTCACCTTAAAGATAACCAAGAAAATAAACAGGAGGAAACGTAAAAGTGTATTCTTTCAAAATAGACAGCCTTGACTGGGCTATCAGCCCTGAGTCTGCACAACTTAGCACAGGGTATTCCACAGTGACCATCATTTGTTTATCCAATCCTTTCTCATCACTACCCTTCTTAAAACCCTCCAGTTTCTCCCTCCCCTTGAGTGTGGGCTGGACTCACTGACTCGCTTCCAAAGTATAGAGTTTGGAAAAGGGAAATTAGTAATTTTACAGTGGAGAGAACTGGCAGACACTGTCTTAACCGAGCAATCAAGGTTAACCTCACCAGTGATAAGTCATGTTGATATGTAACCCCAATATCATGTGATGAGGACACTTCATCTCTGATATTCTTCCCCAAAATTCATAACCCAGTCTAATCATGAGCAAACAGCAGACAAACCCAAATCGAGGGACAATCTACAAAATACCTAAGTACTCTTCAAAAGTGTCAAAGTCGTGACAAACAAGGAATGCCTGAGAACTGTCACCGATTGAGATAACAGAAGAGACTTAACAACTAAATGTGACATGGGATCCCGGAGCAGAAAAAGGATATTAGTAGAAACACTGGTGAAATCTGAATTAAGTCTGTTTGGCAATATACTAATGTTGCTTTCTTAGTTCTGATAAATGTACCATGATTACTTAAGAGGTAAACATTAGGAGAGCTGGGAACTCTCTGTACTCTCTTTGCAACTCTCCTGTAAATCTAAAATTATTTCAAAATAAAAAGACATCAAATAATTAAAAACAAACACTTCAGTTTCTCCCCCTAGAACTTAAAATGAAAGCCAAACTCCTTATGGCAGTCCACAGGACCCTGCCTGAGGCGGCCCTGCTACTTCTCCCACCCTTGTCTTGTGCTTGCCCCCACTCCTCCATCTCCCAAAACGCTATAAAGCCCTTTCCTGCTTCTGGGTCCTTGCAAGGACTCTTGCTCCTCTTTCCCTCCCTTAGACTTGGCTAACTCCATCCTCCAGCTCCCAGCTGAAGTGTTGCCTGCTCACAGAGGCCTTCCTGAGCTGCCTAATATTCCCTCTTGTAACCCTGATCTCTCCCATCACTGCACTTATTTCAATTTGCAATTATATATACATGCGTTCATTTACTTATTCCCTGTCTCTACCCCATCAAGGCCAGGCATCTTGTCCATTTTTTTCTTTGCTGTATCTGCAGGGTCTTGACATTATCTGACACATTGGCTATCAATATATTTATTTTTAAAATAGATGAATACATCCCCCATTGGTAGACATTTAAGTTGCTACCAAATGTTTTGCTGGCATAGTGACAGACAACTCAGTTGAGTACCCAACATCCATTCTGCCCTTTTTTTTTTTTACTACCCCAAGTTTGTTCCTGCATTTATCCTTTGCCATGTGTGTTCTAGTTTGCTAATGCTGCCAGAATGCAAAATACCAGAGATGGACTGGCTTTTATAAAGGGGGTTTATTTGGTTACACAGTTACAGTCTGAAGGCCCTCCAAGGTAACACATCAACAATTGGGTACCTTCACTGGAGGATGATCAATGGCGTCCGGAAAACCTCTCTTAGCTGGGAAGGTACATGGCTGGCATCTGCTCCAAGTCCTGGTTTCAAAATGGCTTTCTCCTAGGACGTGCCTCTCTAGGCTGCAGTTCCTCAAAAATGTCACTCTTAGTTGCTCTTGGGGCATTTTTCCTCTCAGCTTCTCTGGAGCAAAAGTCTGCTTTCAATGGCCGTCCTCATCTGCAGCTACTCTCTCAGTTCCTGTGTGTTCTTCATAGTGGCCCTTTTGGCCGTAGTAGCTTGCTCCTTCTGTCTGAGCTCTTATATAGTGCTCCAGTAATCAAGACCCATGCTGAGTAGGCGGGGCCACGCCTCCATGGAAATTATCTCATCAGAATTATCACCTACAGTTGGGTGGGTCACATCTCCATGGAACACTCAAATTACAATCTAATCAACACTGATATGTCTGCTGCCCACACAAGATTACATCAAAGAAGATGGCCTTTTCTGGGGGACATAATACATTCAAACCAACACATTCCACCCCTTGGACCCGAGAAAAACATATTCTTTCCAAATACAAAATACATTCATCCCACAACAATATTTAAAAAACTTAAATCATTTCAGTAACAATAGTTAAGTACAAGATCCCATCAAAATCAATTATAGCCGTGGTCAGTCCTAAGGCGTAATTCTCCTTTAGCTGTGGATCTGTGAACTTAGAACAAGTTATGTGCTTCCAATATACAAAGGAGGGACATTCATAAGATAAACATTCCCATTGCCATAAGGAGAAACAGTAAAGAAAACAGGTTTTAACAGGACCAAAACAGTTCCTAAACCCACAGGACAAACTCCATTAGATTTCAAAGTCTGAGAGTCACTAACAGAACGATGTTGCATCCTTGGGGCTTGAGAGAGCGGGAGTCTAACCCTTCCTAAGGGCCTTTGTGGCAGCCCTTTCCTCTCCAAACGCTTGGGTGAGTGCTCCAACATGTCCACACATTGGGTAAACCACCTTCTCGGCCCCACCCTCCTCAAACATCGGGCAGCACTCGAATTCCCTTCCATCTCTGGGGCACACACTCAACCCCATCAGAACAGTGTGGTGGCAGCCAGGCTCTCCCCAATTCCCTGGGAATGTGCTCTACCCTCTTTGGGGCCTGGGGTGGCAGAACATTTCCTGAACATCGAGGCAGAAGGCCCACCCTTGACCTACAGGGCAAACTCACACTTTCCATGCGTGTGGGCTGCTCCGCTCTCCCAGCCCAAGACCTCTTGACTCCAGACCTCAACCTCCATGGCTCTGTCTTTGAAGAAATTTTTCCTTCAATTTGTTCCTTATCTGTCTCCTCCAGTCCAGACCAGCAACAGCTCTGTCTATAAAGATCTCGCAAAAACTCTTTTGGCTTCACATGAAGCACACAAGGGTCAAAGCAGTCAGACAATAGGACTTTTCACAAATCCTTTCTGCTTAACTCCTTTTCCAGTCTTGGTTTGTACTGAAATGGCAGCTGGGTTCCATGTTTGGTTACATCCTCACATTGGGCTGTAGCTTCTGGGATTCCACCCCCTGGAAGCCCATAATTTTCCAAGCCATCAGCTTCTGGTTTCTTTGAACCCAAGAGTTCAATTATAAGTTCATCTCTCTCCGCTTGCATTTTACTATAAGCTGCAGGAAGAAGCCAGGGTACATCCTCCACACATAGTCTGGAGAT
>PVKY010003592.1:0-21313 GCA_004027775.1 Bradypus variegatus
ATTTGTACTGTTTTAGCATGCGTTCCTGTACAATTGAACTTATTTCAAAATAAAATTTATTAAAAAAAAATGAGTTTTGCTCATTTTCCTGATGTTCACTGTAAATATTACCAAAATTAACAAAGAAAATAACTACTGTTAGCATCTTGCCATGTGTCTTCACAATTTTGTTCTACATTAGGTAACACTAATAGATATGGGATTTATAAGTTTAAATTAGTAGTGGATGGGGGGAAGCCTGGGGAAATTACAAATAAAATAAAAATAAAGAGCAGAATTCTAGGAATGGTGTTGTAATGCCAATATTAACTAATTAGAAAATATAATGGGAAAGATCTTGATTACCATAGCAACAAAAACATATGCAATGCCACATATAAGTATAATTAAGTTTATGAAAATATATAGAAATAAATTGCATGAAGAAAATTACAATTCTCACTTTAATGACAGTTCTAAAAATTACCAGTGAGAATATTGTGTTCTCATTTAGGAATGTCTGAGATGATAAGTTGTCCATTCCCCACAAATCAAGCTATGTATTATTTGTAATCCTAATCAAAGCCATTATTTTTTAGAACTAGATAAAATGATTCTAAAAATCACTGAACAGGTAAAATTTGAGCAAATCCAGGGAATTTTTGAAAAAGGAAAGTAATTAAATGGGTGTTTCCCTATCAGATATTAAAATGTGTAACAAAGCTGCAATAATCACAATTGTGTGGGACTGGTGCAAGAATAGACAAAACTAATCAGTGGAACAAAAGACAAAGCCCAGAACAAGATCCACTGCAAGATAAAAGTGATACTTCAAATCAGCAGGAAAATAATTAATTTATTCAATATATTTGAATGTAATAATAAAGTTAGGGGTAGGGGATGTAAGGAGTTAAAGCAATTGTTCGCATTTCATACCAGAATGAATTCAGGTAGATGTAAATCTTAAAATGTGTAGTTAGTTGGAAGGTGATACATTTTGGTGGAGTGTAAATTTGTATAACTCTTCATAGGGCAATTTGGCAATATCTGTGAAAATGAGAGAATGTTCATACGCCTTGATCCCACAATTCCTCTTCTGTTAATTCATCTGGCAGTTCATGTAGATATATACTGGTCCATATGTACAATAAATATCTTTGGACAAGCATATGAATGGCAGCCTTATTTATCACAGTGTAACAAAATGTTGGAACAGGACTCTTCTTGGCTCAGTAGACCCTCCCTGCCCACAGATTTACAAAGGAATTTGGCCTAGAACCTGTTTAATGATTCTTGGACCACTCAGCCAAGTCAAGGTCTGAGGCTGCAAGTGGAAGGGGATCAGGGAAGAGAATTCTTTAGAGAACTGTTGCCTTTCCAGACTAAGGGAGCAGCAGGAGAGGCGACTGGCTAGGAGGGGGGGTTTCAAGGAACCTCCTGGAGAGTCTCAAGAAAAGTTTCCAGCAGTGGTAAATGCAGAAGACTGATGCCTGCCTCAGGACTGAGGATGCTGAAGGGTTCTGGGGGCCAGGGCTGACTCACGTGAGAAGTCCAGAACACAGAGAAAGGCAGCCTCGGGGCTTTGGTGGTAGAACCCTGCAATCGCTGCTGCGTGGGGAACAGGAGTTGTTGGATCAAGGGACACATGAGAGTTTGCACAGACCAGGTTCGAGCTCTGCAGGAAAGAGAGGGCCAACGTGGGCCTTCCCTGGGTCAGGGTCCGTAGAGCTGTCCAGAGGGCCAACAAGAACTTGGTAGAACAAGGCTGGAGATACCTCCCTAAGCTCATGCTAAGGAAGGAGTCCCAAGAGATTATTGAAACCAGGTCAGGAGAACAGCAAGGAAAGAGCGGTTGTCTAGGCAACATCCAAAAACCTGTAAAGCTGCCTAAGAGAAGGTAGCACAAACCATCTGTCAGGGGCAGAAAGCTCAGAATCACCCAGCCAGATAATAACCACTCATGCTTTACCTTTACTACCCACATACAAAACACAGATCTCAACTCATTGAAGAGCGAAACAGCCGTGAGGTGGGGGTGGTAATAAATAGGTAGAGAGGCTCAGAGGCAAGTGGACAGAGGACCCTCCCCATTGAAGGCTTTCAGCTGGGGGCAGGCCAGAGCTGGGGGAAAGGAGAAGATAATAGAATGTTAAGTCACGTTCAGGGGTTTGGTTTATTACATGGGGATAGATACTGTATTTTCAGACTTGAGGCTGTGTTTCTAACCAAAAGTGAAAACTCATGAGAAATTCCCATATTTTCAGACAAAGGCAGGAAATATTACCCTAAAGAAACACTTTAAAGGGATGGTGAGAGGAAAAAAGTAAAGTTTTATTTTGATTATGTCACGAGTCACACTTGATCAACACACCAACTGTAATAAATAGTAAAACCCTGGGAAAACTTAAAGGCCCACCAAAAAAGGATTGAACAAATACACTTCCGTGGCCATATAATAAAATGTCATGCTGCTGTTAAAAATAATGAGGAAGAGCTTTATGCACTGATAAGAATGTCTCCAAATAAAGTATTCACTGGGGATAAAGCAATATACAGAATACTTTATGCAGCGCACTAATCTATATGAAACAGGGAGGGAGTGTGAAATATAGATATGGTTTATGCATGGAATATTTCTAGAAATTACCTAAAAAACTGATCACACAATTTGCCTCTGGAGAAGACAAGTTGGAGATGGGAACCGATATGAGCGGGACATTACTTTGTATCAGGTGTATTTGTTGCCTATTAAAATAAATTGTAAATAAAATTATGAAAGTATTAGAAAAATCGTGTGAATTTTTAATGCAAGTGAAACCAGAGGAGCAGCTTCATTGTCCAGTCTTAACAGGGAACAACAGTAAACAGAATCCAGACAGAAAAATACAATTGAAAGAGATTTAAATCTTGACTCACTCCCTCAAGTAAACAGCAATGGGTGTAGTGACAGTGGGGGCATGTGTGAGAGACGTACATTCTTAATGAACCACAAAACATTTAAACAACTTTTTCCCCATTTCTGCCGTTCGCCATGTCCTCCACATGGACAGCAGCTGGCAGCCACAAAATTCCGTCTTTATTTCACACTTAAACTCCCAACCAAAACTTATTCTGAAACTGAGATGGCATAGCTCAACGCCCCCCTCTTCCCTTCTGCTCTGGATGTTCTTTTTCTCTTACTAGAATTATTTCTCTTTCCTATGCAAAACTCTCCTAGATCCCTTTTAGAGCCTTCTGATTCTGCCGCCCTTTCTACACATTCTTTGTAAGCATCAACAAAAAGGGATCTAAGCAGACAGACACAGAATATTCTTTAGAATGGAGGGAGTAGGGAAGCTATCAAATATGTACACATCATCTCTGACATTTAGGGAGGGGCATACCTTTCCAAATTCAAAGTTAAATAGAAAGGGGAAAATGTCATATTTGACTGCATTTAAAAAAATAACTCTGGAAAAAATCTGATAAGGACTTTTTGATCATATATCAAGGAATTATAAAGTAAAATTAATATAAAGCATTGTTGGTGAAGGGACTGACAAGGAGACCAGAGGAACAGAACAGAACAAGGAGCCCAGAAATAGACTCACTCATATGTAGGAGGTTGATACGACAGAAGGAGCATAGGAAACCAGTGGCAAAGGGATGAACTATTTAAAAATGGTGCTGTGATAAATAAAATTAGATCCCTGCTCACACTGTACAAAAACTCCAGGTAAATTAAGGAGCTAAATATGGAAAACAAAAATTTTAACTTTTAGAAAATATATGGGAGACTTTATTTATGATCTTTGGGTGGGGAAGGATGTATTAAACACACACACACACAGAGCCCAAACCCTAAAGATAAAGATTGGTAAGTGAAATTACATTAAAGTTTAAGATATTTCTCAACAACAAAATACCCTGAGTATTTATTAAGCAAACTGCAGACTGTAAAAAATAAAAACCCTGCAACATATGTAACTACAAAGGACTACTACAATCCAATTACTAAAACATAGAAGGATGAGCAAAGTATGTGACGGAACCCCAATGCCAATAAATGTGTGAAAAGATATCTGAGTTCACTTGGGATTAGGAAAATGCTAAAATAAAACAGTGTGATGCCACATTTTATCCAGTATATTGACAAAAAATTAAAGTCTATAACACTGTAAGTAGGAATAGGGAAACATGAGAGCTAAATGGTACCACTAGTTGGAAGGACACTTTGTCAATATCCTGGAAATCTGAAAATGTGTACACCAGTTGCCAGACCCAGAGAAAATCTTGCACTTGCACACAAAGGGTCATGTCCAATATTATGTTCATGGTGACATTGTTCTTATAATGAAAATTTGGAAGAAAAAAAAAAAAAAACTTAAGTGCCCACCAACAGGAAAATGGATAAATTATGGTGGATTTATAAAAGAGAAAACTATAACTCCATTAAAATGAATGAATTACAACCATATATCTCAATAAGAATACATTTCCAAAACATAATGTTGAGCAAAAGCGAGTTTTAGGAGAACACCTACAGTCTGATTCCATTTATGTAAAGTCTAAAAACCTGAAATATGCAAAACAATATTATATATACACCATAGATCATTTATTGGACACTAGTATTGCTACGAAAACATGCAGGGGAATAATGTACAACAAATTTAGGATAATGATTAGATTTGGAGAGAGGAGGAGGGGGCATACATCAATTTCAACAGAAATGTTTTGTTACTTTAAAAATTCTGAGGCAAATTGACAAATTTATTAATATTTCATAAATATGTGATAGAACACACAGGTATTTGCAATAGGGTTTTCTATGGCTTTCTATATGCCATCATTCAAACTGTGAAAAATGTTTTCAGTATATGTGAAAAAAGGGTCAACATTATTTATATATAAGGAATGCTTGAAATTCAATAATAGAATTACACAATCACCCCTCTCCAAATCTAAATCTAGAAAAACTATGCATATAAGCTGCTCTTAAAGTGATATAATTTCCAGTAAACATATGGAAAAAGTATTCAACCTCCCTAGTAATCCCTTAAAATTCATATTTAAATGAGATGCCTCTCTTTCCCTTTATGACTGGTAAAGATGAAAAGGAATGATAAAATCAGTATTGGTAAAAGTGAAGACAAGGGGCACTCACCAATGAAATGCGCAGGGTTATAAATCCCCTTGTAACTTTCGGTAGGATGGTGCTGCATAAATCAAATGTTTTTTAAGAACATGTATAATTTGTCTCACTAGTTCCATTCCTAGGAATTTATCCTAAGTGGAGTGATGGTAGTGGGAAATCAGAATGTTCTAAGAAGGATGCTCATTTCAGTACTATTTAGAGTATCCAGAATTAGAGTCAACTTAAAGGACCCTAAACAGAAGCTTGATAGAATAAATTATTGTACAAAGACGTAACAGCAGTATAAAATTATGATGTAGATACAAGTTTATTTTCCTGAAAGCCCTTTCACAATATAGTGAGATAAAACACACATTAAATGTAGTGTATTTGTATATCTTAAACTTATATATGGTTATATATATAGACATATATTGTTATAGAAAAGAGTTTAAAAAGAAAATACATCAAAGAGTTAAGATAGGTGGTTAGATTTTAATACTTAAAAAAATTTCTAACATTTTACTATGCTCGTGTATTACTTGTGTAATAAAAGGAAACAAAACTAGCACAAAGCAAAAATGTGCTTTCCTTGTTGGAGAGGAGGAGGAAGTATCATTATCTGCAGATGATATTACTGTTTACCTGAGAAAACCAAAGCAAATCAATTAGAAAAGTATTAGAAACAGAGTGGACAGCGGTTTGTTAAAAAATAAATATACAGATCCTGATGGCTTTTCTACCAAGTAGGAAACATAGTGGGGAAAATTATATCACCAATAGCAAAAAACTATCACATGTCTAGGAATAAATTTAATAAGTGTATTGGGGCAAATATGAAAACACATGCACACCCTACATACACATAACCTTCTCACACACATCCATACACACACCCACACCCCATAGGCCTTCCCTCATAACCTACCCCCCATACACAGCCATACCCATAAAGGACTTCAACAAGAAACTTCAAACAAGATTTTAATAAATAGTCATGCCTTGTTCTTTGATGGGAGCATTAATATTTTAAAGATATTTTAGAAGAACTGACTGACATCGACACATTTAACACATCCTGTCTTAGTTTCCTAGCTGCTAAAAACAAAGACCAAACAATGGGTTGGCTTAAACAAGGGGGATTTATTGGCTCATGGCTTTGAGGGTAGGAGATGCCCCAAATCGGGCAGGTGGGGCTGACTGCTGGTGACCCCAGGCTTTTCTGTCATGTGGCGGCGTTTCCTCCTTTCTCCAGTTGACTTCTGGCTCCTTCTGTGGCCTTTCCTCACTGTGTTCTCTCTATAAGCCCTTTGGTAATGGGATTAAGGCCCACCCTGATTCTTTGGCCACCCCTTAAAAACAACCTAATCCAAAGGTCCTGTTTTCAAGGGTTCACGCCCACAGAAATGGATTAGGATCAAGAACATGTTTTCCTGTGGTACATAATTCAATCTGCCACACATTCCAATCAAAATCTCACTGAAATTTAGAGAGTCAGAGAACTTATCAAATTGACTTGAAAATTCTCCAGGAGCAAGGCAAGACTTTGGAGGTGAGCAATTTCAACCCCTTCATTTTATAGAAACAACTGTTGGGGTCCAGAGAGGAAAAACAGCCAGTCCAAGACCACAGGGCAGAGCCAAGACTGGAACCCAGGGCTCCCTCTCCTAGGAGTCCCAGACACTCTCCTCCTGTCTCTCCCTCCATCCTTCCGTCCTTGGTCAGGCACTCACTGAGCCTGTGCAGGGAAGGAGGCTCTTCAACAAGCCGAGAGGAGTAACCACAATGAGCATGAAACCAGGAGCTGGAGGTGAAGGGGCTCATTGATCATGGAGCCAAAGTCAGGCCGGGAGCCAGAGGCCTGGTGAGGGAAGTGGGCAACAGGCAGAGTCCCAAACCCTGGAAACAGCAGGTCTGCAAGATGCAGGCCTGTGTGGTGGGAGGTTGCAGTCCTGGCCAGGCAGGGTGGTTGCCATGGATGGGGGGCCTGGGGCTGCGGGGGTGCTCTGCCCTGGCCCAGGACCCCACCTGGCCATGCTCCTCTCCCCAGGGCTGGCTTCACGTACACTCTGACCTGAAGAAACATGGCACCACCACTCCAAATTCAGGGCTTACCTAGAAACTGGAAACATTTAGCTCCAACCTTTCTTGGAATCTACTCTTTCTCCTCTGTTCCCTTCTGTTTCCTCCCCTTGTGCTAATCCCCCGAAAGGCTGATGCTGATAAATAGTGTGGATGGTCCACCGTCAGCCTGCCACACGTTAGCACTTCCTCCCGTGGGGCCATCTTACTGTCACTCTTGAGTCCCCTCTGCCCTCCTCGCTATTGATTCAATCTCTGCCCTCAAGTCCAGCCACGTCCTGCTTCGTCAAAGAAGCCATCTTCAAATACCTCCCTGACCTTCCTTGTCCCCGAGGACACAGAGAGCTCACTGTCAGCAACGCTGGCACTGCAAGATTTAGTCGGGTGCCGCGTGAAGGTTCCCAGTTGCTTCACGTATGTGTTGTGTGCTCCGGGGGAGCAGGTGGACTTCCTGGGGGTTGGGCCTCATCCCTTTTCTCTGTTCCCTCCAGTGCAGCTGAACACGGGGCTTGTGGGCAAGAGGGATGCCACCTGGGTTGCTGGTTAAAAAGTCAGAGTGTCAGGCCCCGCTCGAGAACCCCTGGATCAGAATGCCTGAGCCTGGTGCCCCTTATAAGGGGCTGCTTCTGAACCCATCTAAGGAGTGGAAACCGCTGCAGAGGAGTCGAGGTGCTTCCCATTCATCCCCTCAGGGAGCTCTAGGGGTTTGGCGGAGCCCTTATTCCTGACCTCACAGGTGAGAGAAGAGGGTGGGTGGGCCATGGAAGGAGCAAAGACAGGCGGAGGGGGAGATGGACGGGGGCCCACCAGATCCGAGCCCAAGGGCAAGCCTCCTGCAGGGTCTTTGGGGGGAACGGGATGACCTGGGAGGCTGCTGGCTGACCCATGAGCAGGGGGTGCAGCTGCCCCCCACTTTGTGTTCAGGTCTTTGCTTCTGCCCTGGGAGGTGGGGAAAGGCTCTCAGGCCCCAACAGAGTCCTTTGGGGCAGCAAAGCCAGGATCTGATAAAAGGCTCCTAGCCTGGCTGGGGAGAGCAGGTCACAGACGAGGTGGGGCTGGGGAAGAGGGTAGGACCTGGGGGAAGAAGATTCAGCAGGGAGAGGGAACGAGCGGACACCAGCACAGCACCCGGCCCCGGGCTCTGTGAGGCAGGGCCACTGCTCTCCACCACCTTGGAGAGTGGGACCCGAGGAAATGGAGACGGAAGTCAGATCACATTTTCTGCCTGTGGAATGGATGGTGGGTGAACAGCCCAGGCAGCTTCCAGAAAAGGTCCACCAGCTCCCGTGGTCCCATGTGCAGGAGGCAGGGAGCAGCAGATGCACCTCCCCTGGCCCTTTTGAGCCCACAGTCTCCAGGGCTCCCCTTTGGGCAACCAGAGGAAAGAGCAGCTGCAGATTCTGGGTGTCCTGGCAGATCAGCCAGGGGATCCCAAGCCCCTTCCCCCACCCCCGAGTCCGATGCTTGGGAAGACTCTTATGTGCGACCCCAGCCGGGCTGAGCAGCCAGCTGCTTCCTGTCCTGCCCTGGAGTGTGCTATGGGCAGGGCAGAAGAGGAGGGGAGGCCCAGGCTCAACTGCAGGAACCATCAGAAAGCAGCATTAGACCTCCAAGGGGGGTCTGCTCCCCACCCCTCAGGCCCACCCTGGGCCTGGCCACCAGCCTAGTCAAACAATCCTGCTTAGAACAGCTGTAGAAAGAATTGAGAAAAGAAAAGGATTGTGGAGAGGAACAGTCAGGGAAGGCTTTCTGGAGGAGGGGGCCAAACTGGGCTATGAAGTGCTACCAGATTTTACATATGGACAGAATACCTCCTTTATTCCCACCCTCCCACCCTCCTACCCCCAGATTCCTGAAAAGCAAGCCTTGGAAAGTGCCCCTCGCTGTGTCACCATGTCCTTGCTTCCTTGGGCCTTTCTGCGCCACCCAGCAGCTCTGGCCACACTGGGTGGAGGGAAGTCGGAGGAAGCAGACGGTGTTTTTCATTAGGCCCCAGGAACTATTTTTAGGGACCTGGAGGCAGAGGCCTGCACCCCACAGTGCAGAGGGGACAGGGAGGCAGCTGACATTTCCAGAACAGAACGTGGCTTTCTTCCCCGCCAGCTCACCCTGCACACGGCTTCCTCCCCGGCAGGCGGGCCGCGGGTGCTTGGCTTGGGATGGTGCCCTGTTGTTTTTGGCCTTGGCACCTGGGTGGAAATGTGACAATATGCACAGTGTTTCCCACGCACTGTAACGACGGGGCCAGACCACCTTGGCAATGCTCAGTGTTCATGTGCAGGGGAGCTGGGCATGAGGATGAGTCTGGGACAGAGTAGCATGAGGAAGCCAGGCTGTGAGGAAGGGAGGCCACCACTTTCTCCTGGACACGCCAAGGGGCAGCCCCATGGGCTGGGTTCCCTCAGTACGTCCTCTTTCCACCAGAGGGGAATCGTGAGGGGTTCGTGGCTTAGTGAGGAAAGTGCTGAGCCTGTCTCAGGAGTCCCCAAAGAACATACAGTGGAATCGCAGCCACATGCTGACCCTGAATTCCAAATGACCCAGGTGACCTCAGATTGACCTTTGACCCTGACTTCAGGCTGGTGACTGGGGAGCTGGCTCGGTGTGACTAGCACTAACACTTACAACCTCCCTTATTGCATGCTGGTAATTCTCATACATAATTCATATGTACTAACTTATTTAAATCCATACACCTCAGCAAGGTGGGTACTACTATCAACTGAGACCCAATGAAGTTGAATAACTTGCCTCAAACTACACAGTGGAAGAGAGAGCTGGGTTTTTGCTCAAGTGCTGGCATATTACCACTGTGACATGCCCTCTGCATGCTATCCCTGCTGCCGGGGAGGAAGATCAGAGCTTGCTCTGGCCTGGCAGTGGTTAGTATCCTCATCTTCCAAGCAAGATGAGAGCACACTCACACTTATGACCCACAGATGATGGAGGAGGGACTGAGAAAAATCAGAAATAAGCTGGCCCCTAATCCTAGTCCCTGGGCCTCACCTGATCCCACACTGTCCAGGAGATGGAGACAGCAGTGGCTGGTGGTCAATCCTAGATCCTTGGATATCTGTTTCCACTTCCTGCTCTCTCAAGCTAGCTTTGCCCTCATCCATCCATTCATTCAGCAAGCACTACTGCATGTCCCACTCTGTGCTCAGAGGAGGGGTGGACACAGTAAGGAATGAGGCCTGTTTGTGCCCTCCCAGTCTGATGTGGGAGACAAATAAACATATGTAGACAACATGGTGAACACAGCTCAGCATGAGGCTGTCTGGTGGAGTGGAGAGTTATCAAGGAAGGCTTCCTGGAAGCTGGGGGTACCTTGGCTGAGTCTGGAAGAAGTGTAGGGAGTTAGGAGCAGACTGGGGGCCTTGGGTAGTCCAACAGGGGGGCTGCATGGAAGAGACTTAGGGCCAGGGAAGCAGGGCAGAAGCTCCTCAAGAGCTGTCATTTGGAGAGCAGTGTGGAAGGAGAGAAGCTGCAGAGCTAGATGTGACTAGGCTATTTTGAAAGTGCTTCAAAAGTCATTCTGGAACTTGCTCCCCCAGGCAAAGCCAACTGATCTACCCCAGTGTTGTCTGAGAGGGTTCCAGGCAGGCTTCCAGAGGCTGTCCTTGAAGCCTGTCTCACCCAGAAGCTCCCTGGGCAGCCTGCTGGGTTCTGCCAATGGCCAGCCCTGCTCGAGTCCCCAGCCCTCACCTGAGAGTCCTGGGGCCACACCTCCACCCCGCGAGTCACCCAGATGTTCAAGGCAGGTTCTCCCAGGAGAAGGGAGGCTGTGAGCCCAGGGGGGTGTGGGGGGCGTGGGGCATTTTGGCAAGAAGTTGCCAGGCTGCTGGGTGACCAGCCCATCTGTTTGAAAGGGGACCTTTCGGCTAAACCACAATTTGCAGCATCCATTCATTGCTGGCTGAACCTTTAGGCTGATTCAGAATCCATGGACCACAACGGCCACCAGCCAGGACGATGGGGGCCAAACCACCCACCGGAGAGCTGGGTGCCGGGTTCATTCAGTTCCCCTGCTGTGAAGAAGTGTTCATGTCAGCAGAGTGAGTGGTGCTTAGGAACAGTTAAGGGAGTAGAGGAGACCAAAACAGCAGTCCCTTTCAGTGGAGTTTACCACCCTCAGGGAAAAGCCTCCAAAATTAAAAAAATCAGTGTCTTTATGCAAATCAATATTTTTAGCAGGAGATTCTGTTGATGCTTTCTTGAAACCGCAAAGGAGGAGGGATTTGAAAAGAAAAGAGCAACGGAGCGAAAGAGAGGGAGGGAAAGGAAAGGGGGGAGAGAAAGCAGGA
The DNA here is from genome assembly GCA_004027775.1 of Bradypus variegatus. Lineage (NCBI taxonomy): Eukaryota > Metazoa > Chordata > Mammalia > Pilosa > Bradypodidae > Bradypus > Bradypus variegatus. The sequence goes on from PVKY010003592.1 coordinate 11,482, forward strand.
CCCTTTCAAGAGCTTCCTGTGTACTGGGCAGCCTTACTTTTGTAGGTCCCACCCCAGAGTATATAAAAGCATTAAAATGCACCCACTTCCCACATTAAATAGAATTATTTTACTATAAAACACTTGGAAAGAATTTTTATAATTTTGCTTTTGAAATTATTTGGCAGAAGTTTACTCATTTAGTTTACGACAGGCTCTGATTTCCCGGCAATCATCACGCGTCCTCAGGAATTTGCACAAGGTGAGAAAATCTAAGGTACAAATTGTTTTCCAATGGAAGGAAATTGTAATGAGTGCCAAATTGAACAATTAATGACGTTTGAATACACGTCCATTAACTATTTATTGTTTCCAATTTCACTCCTTTGAATTTCGGAGCAACTTAATTTTCCTGAGGTCTCAACATTTTGATGGGTGAAAAACTCACAGGCTCTAAACGCTGTAAATGATTGACAGCGGGGGACTCAGTGGGGCCGGGGCTCCCAGGCAGGGGCCTGGGATCTTCTCAATGGTTATTCCTGTGGCCGCCACCCACCCACTGGACCCGGCAGAGGATGGGGCAGGGGGCCAGGGCTGCTCCGCGGCCACCAGCCCGGGAGTCTGGCGGGGGGGGGGAGACCCCGGGAAACCTGGGTCAACCTGGGTCAACCTGTCACACCCAATCGTGGGCTGGGGATTATAAGAACCTCGTCCCAGGCCGGGGGACCTCTGAGGCCACGTGGCGCCTGCACTTTGTAACTTGGATTCCTTGTAACTAGTCCTGGGGGGACAGAGGAGAGAAAGAAAGCCACTTGATGGACTCCTGCTTTCAGTCACTTCAGAGGTTTTATGATCTGAGAGGTTAACTGGGGAGCAGCCACACTCTATTGAATCTTGATACCAACATACTGAACGAAAATGCAGACGAACCGTTTGCATGCCTGTGTGTTTTCTTTTAAAACAAGAAAGAAGGAAAATGCAGAGCTCACTTCAGGTAATGGCGCTGGGGTTTTGCAGCCTTCCAGGCGGTGCTTGAATGGTCTCTGGCCTCCTGACAGCTTCCTGGAGGAAAGTTTGCAGCTCAGCCGTGGCGACCCCGTCAGAGGCCGAAGCTCTTGGGGGTCTGTCCCTCAGATCCGGGCCTGGGGCCTGGAAGCCCTGCTGTGGATCCATGGGGTGCAGGCTGCTGTCCCCGACACCTCCCACCCACCGTGCGCGGGGCGGCTCGGGCTCCCTGGCTAGCAGAGTGCTGCTAAAGGAAGTCACATTAGCAAACGAGGTGCTGTGATTAATGGGGTCTCTTCCCGGTGACAGGATGATGTATGGGGGGCTGCGGGGAGTGGGCCTGAGCATGGGATGGGGCAGGGTGGGGGGAGGGTCCACGCTGGGGCCACCCCAGCAGAGCCCATCAAGCAGGGACCCTGTGCCGACACGTGGCAGAGACGCAACGCGGGTTGAATGAATAGCCCATGGATGAGAACTTCCATCTAAAATCATTCTGTGTGGGGGAAGCAATTGGAGGGCTGGAGGCTGTCAAATGTTTTCCCAGGCCTTGCTTTTGTGGCCTTTTGCAATTCTGACACCCTCTTCCATTTTCCAAGCTTCCTCCCCAGCTGCCCTCCTCCTCTTTTGCCTCCAACAATGGCTTTGTAGTTAGTGAGGGTGAAGCTAGGTGCTATCGTGAATTAACCCCTAAAAATCCCAGTGGCTTAATTCAACTGGATACTTCTAGGGGTGCCCTGATGGGTCTGTGATGTTCCTCCATGTGGTGACTCAGGGACCCCGGCTTCTTGCGGCCACAGCATCCTCCAGGGCCTCAGAGGACTCTCCCCATATCCAGCCTTCGGGGAGAGTGTGGAGAAGGCACACGCCCACTTGAAACACCTTAGCTGGGAAGTGACCCCAACTATTGGTAAGACTTTCGGATGAAAGGGGAGCCGGGCACAGGGCCTCATTGGACAGTTGATTCCCAGAAGAGCGGGACAGTGGAGAGTGACCTATTTCTGTCACCCCAAGCACCGCTGAGGGGGCCTTCCTCCTCACCATCCTCCTTCTCATCCAGATGCTAGCACCCGTGTGGGGCTGTGAGCCAGCCACCGCCCTCGGAGCTTTGCATATTTTAAATCAGGTAAAGCTCCCAGCCACCCTAGGAGCAAATACTCATGTTTCATCAGTTCCACGATGCACAATGTTTTCATACTTCAGCCTCTCTGAAATCAGAATCCTGTTGACGGCCACTCACCATCACAGCCAGACAACACTCATGGTGGCTGAGTGTGGAAAACCTTCCTCTAATACTCTCTGGTAAGATCAAGAAAGCTCTGGCACCTATAGATTTGGAAACCAGAGGCCCAGAGAAACTTAGTAACTTGCCCAAAGTCACACAGCTCCTGAGTGGTGGCACAGAGACTCCAATCTTGCCATCCCCTCCTCTCTGCCTCTGAAGGACCTCACCCCTCCCCTGGGAAGCCTGCCATGTTTAGACGTTTACGAACCCTCTTCTCCCAGAACCCTCCTCGGGCCCGAGAGGGCTCCCTGCCCTCTTGTGGAGGGTGAGAGGATGCATTTCTCCAAGTCCAAGATCAGAGCCTCGAAACTGGCAGGAGCAAGGCCCTGGCCAGAGGGATGGGATTCCAGTTACAAGGACATCTGCCGAAGCCAGGACGCCTGCTGCTTTCTTTTCTGGCTGATAATTTAATCTCTCAAAAAGCAACAAGCGGAATCGGCACGATAAACCAAATTCTGATCAACTAAGAGGCATGCAGTGATAAAAATGCAAGTGATAGGGACCTGGGAAGAAGAGGACCTTATCTTCCTCGCCTGCCCAAGTCACAGGAAGGGAGTGGTGGGCAAGTCCAGTTGTGGGAGTTTGTCTTAGAGAAACTCTAGTGGCTCAGAGATGACTCAAAAGATCAATGTGGCCCCATGAAAACAAACACAAAGAACAAAAAAAACCCCAAGGAAGCAAACAAAAAAGAACAAAACTACCACCACAGCCACCAAGGAATAAAGTGGTGAGAGGATGGGGTTCAGCATATAGCCAAGAACAAACCCCCCAGATAAGTTCCACAGATCAGATGGTACCAAGTGTGTCAAGACAGCCCAGCCAGAAGGTGTCAAGGCCTCAGATGGCAGAGATGGCTGAATCCTCACCACTAAAGAGGCTCCCATCTTCCTTGGAGGGTGGGAGTCCCTGGGAACCATCTGCTTATGGGGGTGAGGTGGGGGGCAGCCTGACACCTGGGGGAGGTCTGGAAGAAATTGCTGATGACACTTCCTTAGATAGGAAGAGGACAGATGAAAACCAGAGGCAGAAAAAGGTTCTTCTTCTCAAGATGGCTCTTGGAAGCTATAGACAGGTAAGCCGATCTCCAGCAATAGAACAGAGCCGAGTTTTCTAATTCCACGCCATGGGTGGACTGGGTCAGGCCCCTCTTGGGCAGCAAGTTGGCTTCTCTCAGCCTCACCAGGTCCTGCTGCGGCCACCAGAGCTGCTCAGGGCCTACTGCCTAACCTCATGTGGCCACCACCTGGCAGCACCGCCACAGGCCTGGCCACCCGGGAGCCTCCCGCTTCCCACCTGTGGCTTCTCTATCCAAGTGGCAGCGGGGGCTCCCTAGGAACCCTCTAGATGCCCCCACATGCTCAACCTGAAAGGCAGAAGAGTTCATGTGCTTCAGGGGATCCTCTGACCAGTGCCAAGTGGGGACTGATCAATGCTACCCACTGTCCCCCCACACAGCCCACCCCGAGGTCAGGCAGCGATGTCATCTGTAGCAGAGGTCAGCTCCTCTCCCCATCCCTCCCTCCCCCAAGCCCTGTCTGCCCCTCCTGCTCCCTGGGTCACACTCCCCAATAAACTGCCTTCACTTAATCTTTGTCTCAGACGCCGCCTTCTCCAGAGTTACATAAAATTTGGCAAATAGTGAGGCTCAATCACTCATAATCTTGTCTCCCTAACCACCTCCTATGATACTTGAACCCCCTCTTGCACCCACTTGTTTTACATATTTCTCCTCAGGGGGTACACAATTTTGTGACTGGCTTTTTTGAGTTCACATCATATCTGATTTTCCCCCATTATCACACAGTTTTTTTAAAAAGTAATTACTGCTTTAACAGATTGTGTGCTATTCCACAGAGAGGATGTGCCCATAATTGACTTTGCCATTTGCCTGCTTCTGCAGTTAACATTGTCATGGGGTTACTAGGTCTAAGAATTTGAGCAATTTATGGTTTTTGATACATATGGGCAAAATAAAGAAATGTCTTTGACAGCCCAGAAGAGGCAGTGATGATCTCTGGGAGCCAGCAGTGCTTTGCAAAGAGCAAGTACTCTCTGTCTGAGCACATTTCCCCTTCTGAGGGGGTGGTGGCGAGCAGGGGATCCTGTACACTTTGTGACAGTCTCTGGACCCATTCTGTGGGCAAAATGGGTGAGGACACAGATAGAATCACAGGCATCTAAATGGTCATTCCCACTGATATTGATTACCAGGTTGACCTCCACACACAGGGAGGTCCCCGGGGGTGTGCCTCGTTCCACATTTTTATCGTGAACATGGATGAACATGCAATCAGCTTCATGTCACAAATGTGCACACAGCACCTCTCAGAGGGACAAAGAATACACCCAGTTAAAAGTCTTAAAATTTGAAGGATCTCAAGAGGTTGGGAGGATGGATTACAGGGCAGCAGGATAAAGCGTTACATAAGGCGTTGAGTTCCAGAAATCAACTGCACGTGGACAGGATGGGAGAGCCCTGCCTTCCTTAATAGCTGCTCATGTGAAACAGACCCAGAGACTACAGTTGACCTCAAGCTCATTATGAATCATCTGTGCCGTGAGGCTGCCAAGGAGACTAATATAATCTTGGGCCGCATTAAGAGAAGTATAATATTGTACCAGGGGAGGGCGAGTTCCCACCAGGCTCTGATTAGTCAGACCACACTGGGAACAGCAGGTCTAGTTACCCAAGTCAGTTTCTCAGGGGAACATCGACAAATTTACTCCTTCGTAAGCATTTATTGAGTATCTACTATATGCCCAACCCTGAGCCAGAGGCTATGGATACACAGGCAAATGAGCCACATGCCCTGCCCATATGGAGCTCACTGTACAGCGGAAAGAAAAAGGGTGGCGTATTTCATATAGCATTTAATAATTCATAAAGCAATACTTACAAAGCAAAATACATGCTGTCAGCTGTGCTTAGAATCCTCAGGATTCACCAAATGTTCACAAGCACTACATGGATAACTCGCACACATACGCGCGCACGCGCGCGCACACACACACACACACACACACACACACTACTTTCGTGTTCTTCATTTCAAGTGGGAAGTTAATCCAGGCTCCCTGTCCCCCACCTGCCCTCCCAAGTCCATCTCACGGGGCTTTGTAGCTTGAGTCCCTTCATCCAGCCCTGTTTGGCCCAATGATCAGGTTGCAGCTTCTTCTCACCCTGGCTGTGAGCTGGAGCCCCCTTAGAATCCCAGTGTGTGTTTGCTGTGGTGGCTGTCTGTGTGTGCTGTGGGGTGCTAGATTGGCTGTCAGTATCAGCCCTTTTTGAGTGCCTTCCTGTATTGTATAGGCTGGAAAGCTAAACATTTCCCAGACTCCCCTAAAGCTATGATTCTGGATGCAGATTAGGTTTCTCCAGCTGGATGTGGGATTTGAAAGGTGTGATTGCAGCGAGGGCCACCTTCCCACTGCTTTGCCTCTTGCTTTGGGCAAGCACAATCAGGGCCAGCGGGTTCCAGTGCCCAGTGGCATCAGTCAGGCTGCACTACACTCTGCTGAGTAACAAGCAATCCCCACATCACATGGGTGACTGAGGATTCTGATCTGTTTCCCCCACTTGGATACCTGGCTGGCGGAGCAGCCAGCCTGTGGAGCATTGCCAGTCACTGTGACAGAGGGAAAGAATGAATACAGCAAATTATAGAATGGCACTTAAAGGCAACACTAGGAAATGACACTGATTTCATTGAGTCACATGGTCACTGAACTCCAAATTGGCAGGGAAAGCTAATCCCATCATGTGGCTGGAGAACTGGAAATATTTGGTGAACCATCTAATGACCTCCAAACCAGTCATCAGTTTCCTGAACATCCAGGAGCAGGTGTGGGGTGGTGGTGATGGCAGCATGCTGATGCCAAACCCACGGCAGCTTCCTGACTCCTCATCATCCTGGTTGTGGCAGAGATACAAGCTCCTCTGGTCATGCTCAGGAACCAGCCCTTCCAATAATTTTGTAATCACCTAATTACCTGTGTTAACTCCTTTCTGCTTTACGTAGCTTCAGCCCCTTCTGTTTCCTACAACCAAACCCTGCCTGACGCACCTGCCTGCCTGGCCATGCCCTTCTATAGCCCTCAGCATAGCCCTATAAGGTAGACGGGACAGGTACCATCAGCTTATTTTTCAGCAAGGATGATAGTGAGACCCAGGGACTTTAGAGGACTTGTTCAAGTTCACAGAATTGGAATGGGTTGCCAACATCTTCTCCTAACAGCCTGCAATCTGCTCACATTCAGAGAAGCACATTCTAAGGAGAGGGCCAGAGAGGTCGGAACACAATGTCTCATAAGGAACAGCCAAAAAAGATTACAGACCTCTTGGGGGGCAAGGAGGCAGACAAAAATGTTGACTGCAAACACTTAAGGAGGCATTTAAGAAGACTGCCCCTTCCAAAATAGCCATAGCAGTATTTCTGGTCCCACATGCTCTTCCGCTAGAAGGAAATGGAGTCTATTTCTCATCCCCTTAACCTGAGTGGGACTCTGTGACTGTCTTGATGAAGAGAATGTGGCAAAAGTGGTGCTGTCTGACTTCTGAGGCAAGGTAATAAAAGTAGGTTCCACTTCTGCCTGGCTGTCTTGAATGCTCATCCTGGGAACCCAGCACTACATCGCAAGGAACCCTGCACGTGGAAAGGCCACACAGGAGTATTCCAGCTGACAGTCTCAGCCAAGGCACCGGCCAACAGCCGTCATGGGACTGGCAGACATGGGGCTGAGCAAGCCTTCAGAAGATTCCGGACTCAGTCTTCCTTCTGGCCCAGCTAATGTTCGGTGGAGCAGAGACAAACTGTCCCCACCAAGTCCTGCCCAACTTTCAGATCTGTGAGCAAAATAAATGTCACTTTCGTTTTAAGCCACTACCCTTTGGCATAGTTTGCTCCACAGCAATAGATAACCAGAGCAGGTACCTGTAGTCAAGAGGAAGTCAACTTATTCCACACAGCTGTTCATTCACCATGTGGAGAATTTCTGAGTAGCTGCTGCCTGGCATTGTTGGGTCTTGGAAGTTTAGAGGTGTCTAAGACAGTCCCTCACCCCGAGAAGCTTGTGGTCTGGTAGGGAAGACCTATGGGCCACGAGATGCTTACACTCCGCAGACTGCTAAAATAGAGCTATGGGTGGAATACAAAAGCAAGTTCAACTAGGTCTGATTGGGTGAGTCCATAAAGGGGTCATAAGCAACACTTTGGGCTGGTCTCTTAGGGTGAACCGGAGCTCTGTGAGAAGGGAGAGAGGAGGGCGCTCTCACAGAGGGAACAGCAAGTACAGGAGCACGGATGCGAGACTGAATGTGGTTTGTCCAGACAGACGAGAGACACTGCACTCGCCGTGCTCCAGTAGACGGTGGAGAACTGACTTCAGGGGAGAAATCAGAGTCAAGGAACACCAGCGATGGTCATGGTCATCCTGGCAGGGGCAAGCAACAGAAGTGACTCTGGAAGCAAGTCAAGGTGGTCGGTGACAGCTGGAATGAGAGAAGAGAGGGAGAAGGAAGCAGGGATGGCTGCAGAATTTTAGGTGAAAGAAACTCGTTTGCAGAGATGAGGAACTCGGGAGGAAGACTGATTGAGAGGGAGCTGATGAGTTTGTTTTTGGATTTATTGAGTATAAAGTGTGCACTAGTTAGAATTATCTCAGCTACAGGTAAATGGAATGCTCAGCTGGGAGTGGCTTAGAATAAAGACACCTATCTTAAGAAGCAATAAGTGCAGAGGATCCTGGGTCAGTTCTTGGTTCAATCACATAATCAACTTCCCAAGATTTTTCCATACTTTTGCTCTGTCATCCTCGGCATATTGGTTTGGTACTTGGGTTTGTCCCCTCATGGTCACAAAATGGCTGTGGAGGTACCACCTCCAGATACTAATTTCTGGCCAAAGAAGAACAGAATTCCCATCTACGAGTCTCTTTTGATAGAGAAGAAAGCTTTCCCAGAAGTCCCTAGGTCCACTGGTCAGGATGGGAGCCCATGTCTGTGTCCTAGCCACAAGGGAGACTAGGAAGTCTTTACAGCCCTGGATGGGAAGCTGAATTTGACAACGAGAAAAAAGGGTAGTGAGGGAAGGACCACTTTGGGGAAGCACCAATCAGTTCTACCTATGGAACATCCAGATAAATCATCAAGCAGACAGTCATACATGCAGATCTGACACCTAGGACAGTACCAACCTGGAGATTTTAAAGGCAATGGTGCTGTATATGTTTTTCCAATATTTCCTAAGTACTGTGCCAAGCATGTTATATAATTATCTCATTAATCCTTCTAATACCCTATGGGGACCCCAGGCAACTTGAAGCTCTATGCCTCTTTGAACCCATGTGCTTTGGGTTTTGTTCTTCTGTGGAGTGGATGGAAAAGATCTCTGGGAAGCCCAACCCTCCTGTAAAGTCCCTCCCCTATCTGCCAGCTCTGGATGGGTGAGTCAGGGTAGACCCTTTTGTGCCTGGCTCCTGAGCATGGAAGAGCAGAACTGATCTAGCGAAATTCTGGAGGCAGAAAAAGGGAGGCCTCTGAGTCAAGGTTGGGGTGGGGTGCCAGGGAGAACAGCTCAGCCCTAGACACATGCAGGAGACCTGTAGCCTGGATGCAAAGGACTGTGCTTCCCCAGGAATTTGGGAATCAGAGAACGAGCTGTGGTGTTAGGCCAAGGGGGAGAGTAAAGATGGATCCAGAAGGGGAAGAGTGAAAGCTGAGTTCCCCTCTTGCTTGGTGCAGTGGGCTGGAGTTTTAATTACCCTGGGGTCTCTCTTTATACTCAGTTGCCAAAGAAGGAGGAAGCTGCTGCCTAGGATGCTGTAGGGACGGGATTAGAGGAGACAGAAAAGGGAAAGAGCTTTCACCATGGACTTTGGAAGCAATCCCTGTGGGTGGTGACCACAGAATGTGACCTAGAGGAGAGGCAGCTAAGGAAGTATGGCTTCAAAGTTGTCTTGATCTAGTATGAATTACATCACAGCGTTCTTCTTCCGGCTCAACTGAGGCTGAACCTTAAGCTCACACTAGCTGAAGGGCTCAGCCTGGGTAGGGCTTGTTGTGGATCACAGGGAACTTGAAGGTTGTTCATGGTGAGAGCACTGGCCAGAAGGCTCAGGAACTTGTTTAGGGCTCTGAGTTACTGGACCCAGAGCCTAGCATCATGCATGGCAGAGATTGAAGGGCCTGCCAATATTCCACATGCCCCCCCACATCTCCCATCTCCTTGCAGGTTACTGGGACCACATGGCTGGCTCTGACCAATTAGTTAGTGAACTGTCTTATCACCTGCCCTATGAGTGATATTTCTTCTGATGAGAGACTGAGCCCCAGATTAAAGCAGCCCCAATAAACAGTGGAAGATGGTTGCTCTGAAAAATAGAGTTGCAGAGTTTGAGTGAGAAAAAAATATATAAACCCTTGTTAAGATTTGGGGGATGTTTGTTACTGCAGCATAACTTCAATTATCTTTACTAATACACAGGCACACAATATGTGCTCAGTATGCATCCATTTAAATTACAGCTACCGAAGGGTTCTATGACCTTGGGTCAGTTCCTTCCTCTCTG
>PVKY010003593.1:0-21288 GCA_004027775.1 Bradypus variegatus
TGAGAACCCTCTGGGTCTGTCCCCCCATGGGGGGTTGGCCCAGAGCAAAGCACATGCCTCTACAGCAGGGGCCCTCAATGGGGGCACTTCTACTCACCAGGGACTTTTGGCAATGTCTGGAGAGGTTTTCAGTTGTCACAACTGGGGGAGCAGTGCTACTGGGTAGAGACCAGGGATACTGCTAAACATCCTACAATGCACAGGGCAGGACCCACAGCAGAGAATTCTGTAGCCACAAATGTCGGTAGAGCTGAGGTTAGGAAACCCTGCTCGACAGCAATGAATTGGTGAAAATCGAGGGTGACCCCAAGTCCAGAGGTTCCCAACAGGGACTGCAGCACCCCAAGGGGGCCACTTTGTAAATGTGGGGGCCAGTGCTTTAGGTGTCACAACAATGAGGGGCCCCTGTTGGCATTTAGCAGGCAGGGGCTAGGAACGCCACGATATCTTCCCACAGCAACGAATTGTCACACACAGCTTTAGAATGTCCCACTGAACAGTCACATTGTGAAAGACCTCTATACAATTACCTGAGACCAAAACCTGACTCTGTGTTACGTGAAAAAGCATTAAGAGATTTGCGGGCATGTTTTATTTCTTGAACTTTTTTGTGCAGAATGGCTTCCGCTCTTCATACTTCTTTCAAATCCAAAGGTATTTATTAAAAATCGAGGCAAGCGACTGCCATATCTGCTGAGTGTTTGTGCCCAAACGTGAACGTTATAAAGGACTTAATCTCTTAACTTCTCTGTGTAATAGATTGGTTTTTGGAAGCATGCATGTACGTAGAGTATACTAGAATTTCATTTCAGATTTGTAAAGAACATGTTAGGAAATATTTACCAGAGAAGGAAAGAGCTGTCTCCCAGCTCCCTCCATCCTGGGCCAGACAAGAGATGAGAGAGAAGCTGCCGCCACCTGGTGGCTGAAGTAGAAATGGCCGGCAGTTCCCGGGGGAAAGCTTTGCCTCTTCCCTCCCCCGCCCTCTGCCTACCCTCCCGATAGTCTCCTTCGCCACCTCCCCGAATCCGTCAGAATTCAGTGCTTGATGTTTAGGCGGGGGGTTTAGGGATCCAGTTAAGAGCCCTGGTCTGAGGTGGGAGCCCTGAGTACCTGTCCCTGATCTGCTACTAACATGCTGTGTGACCTTGGGCAAGGGACTGCCCTCTCTGGGCGTTGATGAGTAGGATGAGGGGCTGCTCTCTGAGGGCCTTCGGGGCCTCCCACTTTCATTCCACCCCGCCAGGGGCATCCAAACCCTCCTGAAACCTGTGGCCTTAGGCGTGGGCAGGGAAGGGCTGGCTGGGCCTTCCCGCAGGCAGACGGAGGGGCTGGCCTCCTAAGCTTCCACCCCAAGCCTGTGTTCTCTGAGATTTTCACGAGCCCCTGACCCCAGCCCTCTGCCAGCTTTCATTCCTGCCATGACGTTCAAGTCTGAACTAGAACTCCCAGACCTAACTTCTGGCATCTCAAGGGCCAGGGCTCTCTCAGGGCTGAAGCTGGCTCCCCCCTCAGACTGAGACTCCCTGAGAGGCGGAGCTGGCTTCCTCCCTCAGATTGGGGAGCCCCTGAACACAGGGCAGTCTCTCCTCCTCCCCGCAGACTGGGGCCTTTCCACAGGCTGTGTACAGAGCGCGTCCCGAGGCGGTTCTGTCTCCTTCCGCAGGAACTCCAAAGACCCCAGCACGGGGAGGAAGGCCCAGAGGCAGCTTGCGGAGGCCCATTTGCCAAGTCCTTGGGCCCTGGCACTCACCTCTGACCAGCAGCGGCCCAGAGCCCATCGGGAAGCACCCCCATTCCAAGCTCTGTGCCCAGATACCAAGAGAAGGGGCAGAGGCAGCGAGGTTCTGAGGCGCGTGTAGAATAAATATAACTTTATTCTTTATCCAGTAGATCTCAGTGGAAAGTCCAACAGTAACAGGTGCACAGCGACCTCCGCGGGATGAGGCCCCTACCCCAGGGCAAGAAAGGCAGGGCATAGCCAGCGCCCCCAGCCCAGGGATGCAGGGGTGAGGGGAGGGAACCCCTGTGGGCCCGCCCTGAGGGGCAAGAAGGGGGCATGAGCATGGGCAGGCAGGGAAGTGGGGGCCGGAGGGTGGAGGGACTCATGCCAGTGCCCGTCTGTCCTCAGCGTGTGTGTGTACGTGCGTGCGCACACGTGTCTGGGGGCCCTGTGGGGGTGCTGGTGGCTGTGAGGCCAGGGACAGGGGCAGCTCAGACCCTTTGGCCAGCCCCTTCACAGTGGGGTCTGGGGGCTTAGGTGAACAGGTCCTGTTGGGGAGGCAGCTCTGCCTGAGGAGGACTAAGATGTTAGGTGTGCTCCAGGGACCCCCAGCCCCATCCCCCCTTCCCTCAGGGCAAGGGGGGCAGGTGCCAAAGGCCCAAGCCTCCTCCTGCTGGGGCCTGCTGGAAACTGTCCACACCCAGGGGTTACGCAGAGGGAGAAGGGGGGGATGGCTGCTTCCACAGCACGAAGGCGGGGAGGGCAGGCCTCAGAAAGTTAGTATTTCACAGTTTTAAAGAGAAAACTGAGGAGAAAAAGGCTGGGGAGGAAGGCGAGTGGGGTACAGGAACATGGAGGGAGGGGGGAGCCCCTTCTGAGACCCATCCCTTCCCCAGGATCTGCCCTCCCCCGCTCCAACTATGGATCCAGCTCCCCCCAAATACACAGCACAGATTCCTTCGATATAAATGTGCTTAAAATGAAAATTCTTATTAAAAAAAATCAAAACCAAAAAAAAAAATTAAAATAAAAACAAAACCAGCGAGAATTAATACCTGGGGGTTGGTATGGCAGGGTATATACAGGGGGACCCCCCCTCACCCCTGGCCCGCCCCCTCTGTCACCAACCAAGGCAGGGGGGAGAGGTTCCCCAATTGGGGAGCAATGGCTTGTGAGTTCTGAGGATGGGGGAGCCAGGTCCTGGCATTTGCTGGTGATGAAGATGTGGCGAAGTGGGCAGGGGGACGTCTTGATGAACATGAGGCTGCCAGGTGCCCCCCAGCCCAAGGCCCAGGTCCAGGAGTCCTCACGCAGTTCACAGCCTTTTGCCCCCCAACGCCAGCCCAGGCTCAGGAGAGGGCAGTCCGTTGCAGGCCCAGGCCTCTGTCCGAAGAGGTGCTGCCTCCTCCCTCCTGTCCTCAGGGGAAGGTCCCCGGTTCTGTCTGGGAGGACAGGTGGGGGACAGGGCTGGAGGGGGCCTTATGGTTGGTAAAAAGGCAGAGAAAAGCCAAGGCGTGGGAGCGAGGACTGTGTCCATGGGCTGCGGGTGGTCATGGAGAGTGGGTGGCTGGGCTGCTTCTGTTTGAGCTGGGGCTGAGGCTGGGGCTACAGCTGCCTGGTGGGGGGGCCAGGCCACCCCCATCCCGCCCCCCTCCCCCCGACTGTCCGCTCAGAGTGTCCAGGCCCTCGGAGTTCTCCAGCATCTCCTGGATGAGAGGTGGCATGGAGCCCGGGATCTCCATCTTCAGCGTGATCACCCGCTCAGCCCCTGCGGCAAAGGAGGGGGCAGAGGTCAGCACCCCAGGCCCTCTCGCCCACCCAGCATGTCTGGCTCCAGGAGGGCTGCTGGGGCTCGGGGAGCAATACCGTCACCGTCAGCATCTATCGTGCATTGAACTCGGGGCTTGGTTCCTTTACATAAGCCAGCTTCCTCACCCCCAAGGCCAAGGGCAGAGGGGCAAAGTGGTTATGCACGGGGGGCACCCAGGTCAGACCACCTGCGTTTGGCATTAGGTCCTTCCTAGGTGTCGTGTGCTACAGATTTTCCTTCTGACACCTGACAACGACTCTGCAAAGATCATCATTATCCCCACTCCTCAGACAGGCAACTGAGACTCCAAGGTGTGAAATACCTGTACAAGGACACACACCCACAGGGTCTGGGTCCAGAGCCATGTGCTCAACCAGCGTGTAAGGGGGATGCAGCTGCCCTGGAGCAAGACAGGAGGAGGTCCCCTGGCAGGGCAAGGTCTCAGCTGGGAGCATGTGGGGTCCAGAGGAGTGGGGCACCATCTGGGCCCAAAGCGGGCAGATGCTGGCTCAGATGTCGGGGGACACACCCTGGACGTCGAACGTGCTCCCAGTGTTGGGGGGCCCAGCCCTGGGACACATTGGGCATCACTTTCTGGGTGTGAGCACCTCACCCTTGGCACTGATGCTTCGCAGGTCGGTGATCTTCATCAGCATCTTGGGGAACATGTGGGGGCGGCTGGGCCTCCGTTTCCGCACGTAGACCTTCAGCGCCTCAAGCAGCGGCTCCTGCAGCATGTCCACCCTGTCTGGCTGCTCTAGGTCCTGCCGGTCTGAGAAATGAGAAAGCAGAGAGGAGCCCCCTTGAGCAGCTGCCCGGGGCCAGCCTGGCGGGATCACAGCGGCATTTCCAGCTTGGCCACTGGGGGGCGCACCTGCCCAGGCCACAGACTGAAGGCTAGCCCAGCAGTCCTGGGGTGGGGCTCCTCACCCGGGCTCCCCTTTCCCCCAACAGAGCAATGGGGGGAAGGGTTGTATGCTGTGAGTGGGGGGAGGAGGCCTAAAGACCCTATGGCTCATAAATGTGAGCAAAGAGGAGCTGCAGGCAAGTGTTACCCAAAGGCCCCCAACAGCGCAGTTCGTGGGAAGGGGTCCCCTGCACAGAGGCGCTGCCATCTGGCCAAGGGGAAGGGTTCCCAGGCAGTCCCCTACTCACACCCCATTCTTATCCTTTTTTTCCCTCCCACCCCGTTCACATTCTGGAGACCAGTGTGATGTGGCAGAAACTAATACAAATACTAACGGCAACCCCTATTGACTGGGTCTTACTCTGGGCAGCCCTGCTTTCGTTATTACCACCTTAATCCTCCCATCAACTTTATGAGGTGGGGGCCATTACAGCCCCCATTTTACAGGAACAGAGGCTCAGGGAAGTTCAGCAACCTGCTCGAGGTCCCACTGCTGGTCAGGATGTGAGCCCAGGCAATCTGACCCTCCTGCCCTCCCCAGGAGGAAGGAACCAGAGGTCAGGCCCCCATCGCCACGCCCTCACTCGGTGCCCACAGAGCAGCCCCTGCCCTTCTGAGCCTTGGTTTCCCCCTAAGGGAAAGTCCCTTCCTGATCTGATGCTCTCTGAACAGCTCCCTGGGGGAGACTCTGGGGACCCCAGCCCCAGCTCCAGCCCCCTGCCCACCTCCACAGATGAGGCAGATGGCGCTGAGCAGCCCAGTCTCTGCATCATCCATCTCCAGGGGCAGCAGCTGGTTGGCGAAGGCGAAGACCAGGTCGGTGAGGGGGCCGAAGCCGGCGTTGTGCATCTGGGTCCGGTTCAGGGTCAGCCCGTCCGAGAAGGTCATGGTGTCCTGCTCAGGTGTGTACCGCGTGCAGATCCGCAGGATCTGGGTGCAGAGGACGCAAACGTTCCGGGACTCAAGCCCAACACCCCCAGCTCTCCAGCACCTGCATTCCCCAAGGACCACCTGGCAAACACCTAGACCAGTGTTGTCAGATAAAACTTCCTGCGTGCTCTCCAATCCAGCAGCTACTAGCCACACCTGCACTGGGCACTTGAAATGGGATTAGTGCAAAGGAGGAACTGAATTTAGTTTCATCTTCTATTAATTAATTTGAATAGTCACATGGGGCTAGGGGCCATCGTGTTGGATAGTGCAGCTCTAGATCGTCCTGACTCCAAGCAGAGAAATATATACAGTGATTGTGTCTCCTCCAGAACTGCATCTGGTTAGGGATGCCCCCTCCTGCCCGTCCCACAAAATCCTGAATGGCACTCCCTCTGGGACATCTTCATTGGGGACCTGTCCCAGGCAGCTGTGGCTCCTTCTGCCAGGAGGGGGCAGCCCTCCTCCCTATCCATGGCCAGCACTTGTCAGTTTGGCAAACTCTATTTGTAAGTCTGGGGCCTCCACCAAACAGAAGGTTGTCAGGAGAGAAGATCCTGTTTCTTTCACTTCTGGGCTCCTGACAACCAGAGCAAGGCCTGGCCAGGGAGGGAAGATGCTAGGTGAACCTTCGTTAGTGACCAAGTGGATATGGGTAGATGGATGGCAGGATGGGCTACAGATGGATGGATGCACACAGGGGTGAGGCGTGGGCCAGTGCACATCTGGGAGCTGAGCGGAGAAGCAGACAGGCAGATGGACAGACAGGCAGAATTTGGGTGAGAGGAAGGGCAACTGCTGAGTGGATGGGTGTCTGGATGGGGCGATTCCAGACGGACCGTAGGAGGGTGGCTGTTTGGGTGGGAGGACATCTTCCCAGGACACGGGGGCCGGACCCAGGCGGGCAGGGACAGCCCCTCACCAGGATGTCCAGGCAGGCAGCCTTGAGGAGGGTGATCTGGTCGGCAATGGTGAGGGTGGTGAAGCCAGGCAGCTGCTTGGCGAACTCCACAGTCTTAATGATGCATTTGGTGGAGAGTTCACTGAACTTGTCCCAGAGGTCAATGTCCAGAGAGACACGTTGTTCTGAGCTGTTGTTCTGGGAGAAGGGGGGTGATGAAGGCCTTCTCTCCATGGTACCCCTTCTCAGCTGGCCCCACCCGGCCTTTACTTCCTGCAAGCTCCTTGGAAGGAGGCAGCAGGAGGAGGGGGAAAGAGGGAAGGGGAGGACGCAGAGGCCCGGGTGGGGGTGGGGAGGGGAAAGCCCGGCAGAAGGGGCGCCCATGGGTGTCCATCCTGAGCCCTGGCAGCCCGGAGAGGCCGTACCGTAGTGTATTTGCCCAGCTGGCAGAGGGCAGGGAAAGTTTCCTGATGCGCCTTGCGCACCTTCTCGATGAGCTCCCCCACCTCCGGCGTCAGCGTGTAGCTCTCAGAGCACTCAGGCTTCGGCACCTCCTTCTTCTTCTTGTTTCGGTCGTTCCTCACCGCTGTGGAGGGCAGAGGCCAGGGCCGGGTTAGGGGGCAGGGGCATGGCCCACCCCAGGCCCAGGGCCCTTCCCCAGACCAAGTGCCTCCTACTAACCAGAGAGCGGCTGGCTGGGCAGGTCACCAAGGAGGGCACACATGCGAGGGCACAGAAGGCAGAGCTCCACCCGGATGCCCAGCCCACCCCCCAACCCCAGGGCCTCGAGACCACAGCCATGTCCATGCACACCCGAGCCGTGGCCAGAACTCCCACGCATCTACTCCAGGTGTGGTGTTACCGGCTGAGCACCTGTGTGCAGAGCGTGTCCCCACATCCCACCATCTCCCTGGCCCCCACTCCTGTCTGTTTCAGGAAGGTCCTGCCCAGTCCTCCTAGCAGCTATCTCCCTGGGGGTCCCTGGGACTGGCTCAGAGCAGCCCGGAGCAGGGAGTAGGGCTCCCCAGCCCAAGTCGGGGGCCGGGTGGGGAGAATCTCTCGGCCCATTAGCCGGGGAGCTGACAAATCACCATGGGCGCTGAGCCGCACACACCACTCGGGTTTAAAGAAGCAATGGGGTCGTTACCAGCCGATTATCCCAGACACACAATCACTCACAGGGCCAGTGGTAGTGGCTGCTGACGTGGGAGGAAGGAAGGGTGGGGGTGAGGGGGCCTGGGGAGGGGGCAGCGGGTGGGGGGGTGCAGGCATAATTTGAAGATCACTCATGTCGATTCTGCAAATTCAATAAAGTGCAGGGGAGAGGTGGGAGAGGGAGAGGGAGAGTGGGGGGATAATTTGGGAAGAGAAAATTGCAGCTGTGACAAGACGTTTATCATTCGGAAGCTTTAATTCTATTGAAATGGCAGCTGCTCAGCTCCGGGGCACAGAGCAGCCCAGAGAGGGGAAGGCGGGAGGGAAAGGGGGAGTTGGCGGTGGAAGGCAGAGGGGGTCCCCACCCTGGTTCTTCTGTGCTTTCAGCACTGGGAGCGGAAGGATGCAGAAGCACAGGAAGGAGGTGGTGAGGGACCCTTAAGCAGAGGGTGCCAGGCCTCGGGGTCCCAAGCTGTCGCCCACTTCTACAGTGGGGAGCCTCTGCCTCTCCTGGGTTAAGGGCAAGGTATCCCCCAGGCTCCATGGGGAGGTGGCAGGATGCTGCGGGGCCCTTCCATTCCTGACTGGGGCTCCCTGCATATCCACCCCCCCCAAGTGCTTTCTCACTTCCCTCTCCCACTGCCCTTCCCACAAAGGTCTAGGGGGTCCCACAGCCCCCTCCCCCATCCTCCATCCCCCAAGGCTCAGGCTCCATGGCAACGGCCACGCAGACAAGGAGGCGTCTGTCAGCGTCATTTATCTCTGACATCATCAATCACTGGTCACCACGGCAACACCCATGCTTCAACACAAGAGGGTCTCTGGGTCCAGCTCCTCCCTCCCTCTCTCTCTCAGCCTCAGCTGAGCCCAAACTGGAAACCCCTATTCCTCTGGGATCTGGGAGGTCCCAATTCTCTCTTCCAACTCCAGGTCCCAGGCCTAACCACACAATGGCTTTTGATCCCTGTGCCTGCCCCTACTTATAAATACCAACCCAGCACCCCTCCGAGTTCAGGCCCTCCCACATAAAAGGGGCTCAGGTATGCCTCCGAGCCCCGCCCCCCAGCCAAGCAGGGCATGGAAGACAGCAAGCTGGGTGGCAGACATGTGTGCACATTGTGTGTGCGTATACACGGCCAGACACACTGTATCTAAGCACTGACCACCAACCAGTACCCAGAAACACAGCCAGCCAGGTCCTCGCAGCTACACACACACCAACCTTAACTATGAGCCTGGGCACCACTTGTGTGCATATTCGTGCACACAGACACCCCCACGCCCCTGCTCCCGTGGCCTTCAGGGGGCCCTCAAGCCCTACGTAGGGCGTGGCTGGGCCCCTGGTCCTGTGGCACTCACACTCCTTGGACATGCCCACTTCGAAGCACTTCTGCAGCCGGCAGTACTGGCAACGGTTCCGGGTCACCTTGTTGATGATGCAGTTCTTATCCCGGTGACAAGTGTACACCATGTTCTTCTGGATGCTGCGGCGGAAGAAGCCCTGGGGGTGTGGAGGGGAGAGAGGAGGTCAGCCACACCCACGCCGGGAGCAGTTCCTGGCCTGTAGCCTCCGCCCAGGTGTCGACCCAGAGCCTTTGCCCATCGTCAGCCTGGGTGGGCCAGACAAGGGGGGAGACAGCTCACCTCCCAAGATGCTGCCTAGGAAAATCCTAGGACCTGCCTTAACGCCGCAGGGTGGGCAGGGGTCTTCCCTCAACCCACACCCACATTCCCAGCCTCCTCCC
The DNA here is from genome assembly GCA_004027775.1 of Bradypus variegatus. Taxonomy (NCBI): domain Eukaryota; kingdom Metazoa; phylum Chordata; class Mammalia; order Pilosa; family Bradypodidae; genus Bradypus; species Bradypus variegatus. The sequence continues at coordinate 9,172 of PVKY010003593.1, forward strand.
CTCTGGGGAAAAGGGCCTCAGCAAAAGGAGAAGGGGCTGGCTGGGAGAAAAGCAGAGATCTGGAACCCAAAACCCTTGGCTCAGAACACAGGAAGAGAGACCAACCAGGAAGGGGCCGAGGAGGGAGACACACAGGCTGGCTGGGGAGGGAGGCCCCCACACGTGCACACACATGCACACACATCCTCAGGAGCCAGGCAGCAAAACAGTCACCAGCCAGACGGACATGCACAGACTCACCACAGAGACAGACCCAGGCTGGTCAGAGGCTCCACCCACAGCTTAACCAGTGTGGCAGACAGACAGATAGACAGACCAAGGGCAAGCCAGGAACCACCATACAGGATGGCAGACACACAGAGTCTGAGGCCCTGTGCTTTGCCCTTGACCTTTGCCCCACACCTGGGGAGAGCTACCCCAGGCTGACTGGTAGCCCAGAGTCCGAAGTCCCAAAGCTGGGCAGCTTCTGAGCCCCAGTCTCTATAGTCTCCAAGGGAAGAAACAGGTACAGAAGCTCAGACCCTGGGAAGGAGAAGCCGAGCCCAGAGCTGCTGGGAAAGTGGCAGCCACAGTGCCCTGGGGCCTAACACGGGGGCAGGGAAATCCAGCTGGACACCCAGGAGGCCACAGCCTGGGCACTGCGGGGGAGACTGAGGCAGGGCGCCAGCCTCTAACTGCCTCCTGTCAGGCTGCCATGGTGCGGTTCAAGCAGGGCCACTGGGGGCAGCCTCCTGGGTCCCCAGCCAAGAGCCAGGCGGCAGCCAGCTTGCCATGGCAACCCAGGCAGCGGTGACAGCAGCGGGCGCACACCCTGCCAGCTGGAGGTCGGAGAAAGGGAAAGGTGCTCAGGCAGGGTGGAAGGGGATCTCTGGTTCGGGGAACCCCTGCTCATCCATGGGGGGCGGGCAGTCCCTATCCCCGGCATCCCCTCCTCCTCCAGGCCTGCCGCCACCTTCTGAACGGAAGCAAGAACAGCAGCCTCAGGGACTCCCCCACCATCACCCAGCTGCGTGCTCCCGGGACACAGAGATGGGGACATCACACTTATCTAGTCACTGTTGTCCTTCCCGATGACCCCCTAACTCACCTTGCAGCCCTCACAGGCGCTGACCCCATAGTGGTAGCCTGAGGATTTGTCTTGACAGACAAAGCAAGGCTTGTAGATGCGGGGGAGGGGGGGCGGGGAGGGAGGGCTGGGCACGATTTCTTCGGAACTGCTGCTCTGGGTCTCTATGGCTAGAGAGAGAAAGGGGGGGTGGTTAGAGACCCAGGTCGACATCCTTAAGACTGTGCCCCACCCCACTTCAGGCCCTCTCCCAGGACCCTCTCCCAGCCTCATCGTTCTGGGCACGGGCACACAGCCTCAGGAAAGCAGGGACTCCCCAGCCAGATTCGGAGAGGGAGGCTGCCACGGGAGCTTCCAGCACCGCGTCCGTCACTCCTGTCCACTTCCCTCAGGACCCACCCCCCCGCCCTGAAAAAAACAGAAAAGATCAGAATATAGATCGTCAGATTGCCATGTGTGTGCGTACATCTATGCCTGGGGCTGGGAGTGAGCCCGGGGCTAAAGCCCCCACCCTTACTCTGCCAGGCCCCGTACCCCCAAGTCAGGAAGGAGTTAAGGCACAGTGAGGAGGGAGGGAAGAGGACACAGGCTGGGGGCAGAGGAAACTGGGGTCAACAGGATATTCAGAGCCGGCCGCTCCCCGCCCCCTCTGCTTCCGCTACCCTCCACCCCCCTCTGCCAGCGGCCACAGCCTCTCCCCCATCAAACAATCCCCTGGCCAGGGGGACCCAAGGCGGGGTGTGCATGAAGAAGAGACGCCTATGTTCTGCCTCCCTGCTGGAGGTGGGCAGAGCAGGCAGGGGCTCCCCGAGATAGGCAGAGGGACCCCCTGGAATCAGGGAGCCAGGCCTCCCGTGGACCTGGCGGCCCATCACTCTGGGAGCCCCTAGTCTGGGGGAGGGCAGCATGACAAAGGGGGCCTGTTCCCATCAATGCCCTATCTGTCCTGCCTCAGTACTATGTCCGGGTTATCACTCCCTCCCCTCCTGTTATTGGGCTCCAGGGGACAGCCAGGAGGGGTGACCCAGCCTGCAGGGGCAGTCCCCACGAGCGAAATCCTCCTTGGTGCCTGGCCCTGTGCCCTCACCCCAGGCAGAACAGGGCTGGGTTGGGTGGGGGCTCCGAGCCCAAACCCTCAGCCCAGATCCTCAGTGGGGGATATACTGGGTGGGAGAACTAGGACTGAGGCAATCCCAGATTCCCAAGGGGCCACCCATCATCCCCCTGAGGCCCCTGCAAACTCCCAGGTGGGAGAGGATACCTCACTGAGTAGAAGGATTCCTGTCTCCTCCCATACACCAGAATCCAATGTGGCCCCACTCCAAACTCCAGCACCCAGGGTTCTGGCATTCAAAGGTGTCCAGGGCTCCTGGCCCACCCACCTTACAGCCACGATCACGTGGCCCCAAAGTCTGGGTACAGGGGAGGCCATGCCTAGACCCTGGGGTTGGCCATGCGACTACTCCCCCTTAGTTGCAGACACACATGGTGGGGGGTGCCAGGTGGTAGACGGCTAGGGATCAGTGCCAGCACTGCTGGAGCCCCATGTCCCCTTCCCTGCCCATAGACCAGCAGACAGCAAAGGGACAGTGGCCTACCTCCCCACCCAGCCTCTTCTCTGACCTCCCCCCGGCCCTTCTACTCCTTGCCCCAGTACCAAACTGCCCTGGCCTCGTTTCTCCCCCACTTCATTCTCCTGGAGGCCAGACAAGCAAATCAGACAGGCAAGGAGGCCTGAGAACAGATGCTGGGGGTGGGGTTGGGGGGCCCAGGGGGAGGACAGGAGGCAGAGGGGTGAGTGACAAAGGAGCCCTTTGTTGGACTAACTTTTTCCAAGACGTAAAAGTGGTAACAATAGACAATCCAGACTGCTTGTGGCGGGGGGGGGGTGTCAAGGACAAGAGGGGGCACAGCCTAGAATTCCGGTCAGCATTCCAACAAGGAGGGAACCAAGGCCTTGACCTCCCCTCCCCTCCTGATCTGCCCTTTGCCCTGGGCCCCGCCCCCCCAAGGCCCCGCCTCTAAAATAGACCTGTCTCCAGGGGGAGAGAGGACCTGGGCAGCTTTGGGATACCAGCAGGGTGGAGGGAGGGCAGGCACAGAGGACACCGGGATGAGGGCAACAGCTCTAAGGCCAGGGGCAAACTAGAGGAGCAAAGGCCCGTGGAAATTTGAAACTAAGGCAAAGTCCAGAGGGTGTTTATAGAACCGAAAGAATGTGCTTTTTAAAATTGGTTTTTGGCAGGATGAGGGAGATGACCCCAGGCAGGGGCTACAGTTTAGGCTGGGTGAGGCCTCGCTTTGGCCGGCTGCCTCTGAGACTGTAACGCGCCCTGCACCCACACCCACAACACATCCCCACCTGTCACCAGGTAACAGCTCTGAGGGTTCCCGCTCTGCCCTTTGAACCAGAGCCCCGGTCGGGACTCCCCTCCCCTTCCGAAGCCTCCAGGCAGCGGTCTAAGGGAGGAGAGGCAGGGGCGGGGGCCTATGGGACCCTTCAGACTGTGAATCAGGACCCAGCTTTAACTCTGCACGTACAGGTTCGTCTGGGGGCCGGAGGGGGAGGCACTGCCGCGCCTGGCCCCTCCCCTGCTAACCTCCCTCCCCAGAGGCCCAGCCCACAAATCTCACCGCTTCCTGCAGAAGGACTAAGGGTGGGAAAGCACCACACCTCCTCGGCTCAAAGTTCCAGCGCCCAGCGGAGGGCTGGAACCGGCCCAGGAAGCCAGGTGTCCCCTCCACCGGTACTGCCAGGGTCGCCCTCCCCGCTGCCTCCCCCCCCCGGGGCGGACAGGCGCGCAGAGCACTCCGGATTGCCCACGCCCCAGAGCTGCTCGCAGGCTCGCACAAGGGGCTGGTTTCCTGGAGGAGATCAGCAGGAAATCGGCCGGGCCCCCGGCCAGCGGCTCCCCTCCCAATGCAGCTGGCGCCCGCTCCTCCGCAGCTCCCCGGGCAGCCCCTGGGGAAGGGTGGGGAGGGGGCGCCCGGCCCTCGGTACCGCCCTTCCTCCTCCCGGGGAGAGGGTGGGGGTGGCTCGGGGTACAACGGCGGAAGAAGGCCCCCAGCCCAGCGACCATCCGATAAGCATCTCCCCTCCCCCCACTAGGGGCATCCACGTGCTTCACATTCTTGGACGTCTGGGAGCGGGTGGAGGCGTGAGCCGTGATTGGTGGGGACCGATGGGGAGCCACATCCTGTGCACCCCCTGCCCTCTAGTGCACCAAAATGGGGGCTTTGGGAAGGGAGACGAGGTCCTGTAGGACCCAGAAGGTCTCCTCCCCTCCCCCAGCAACCAGCTGTCTCTTCCCACCTCCGCTGGAAGTGGTAAGAGAAAGTGGAAAATTCTCCATAAGGGAGCTGGGGGGTGGCTCCAGTCCCTAGAGGACCCCACACAAACACCACGGGGTCCTTCCAAGGCACTGGCATGAATCCCATGCACCCTGGACAGGGTCTACTCCCCAGCCCTAGCCTTGACTGTGCCTCCAGGAGGTTCCTGGGCCTCAGAAACACCGCGCCCACACTCCTATCCCACAGTCTTGGGGCCTGAGTCCACAGATACCTCACCAAAATACACAGACCAGGGGAACTGGGAGCCCAGGGCTCTAGCTCTACATCCCACTCCCACCAGCAGACCATCATCCAGGAGTCGAGGGAAGCAAGGCTCACCCAACCCACTGCCAGCCCCCCCCTCCCGACTCTCCACACTCCTCTTGTCCCTCCAGTTCTGGTCCAGGAATAACCACGCCGTTCCCATGGGCTAATGAAGGAGCTGGAGCCCTAGGGCTCAGGTCTCGGCCCCCATCATCCTCCCCCCTCCCCCATCATCCTCCCCCCTCCCCTGCAAAGGGTGGCCCTGGCAGCCCCGTCCCACTTAGCCCATTGCAGGGAGAGGGGCCCCTTCCTCCAGCACTGGGAGCAGGGGAAGAAGGGTCTTGGCCTCACACCTCTCACCTCTCCCTTTTCCCAAAGTCATCCCACACTCACACCCTCCCTTCCCACCCACAGCAGCCTTCCAGCCAGATTCTGCCCTAGAGGCAAAGGTCAGGGGGCAGGATCAGAGGAAAGAGGAAAGAGGAAAGGCTGGGTGGCTCCGGGGAGGGGCAGAGGTGAGGTCTCTCTCCCTGTAGGTCTCTCTCCCTAGTGCCAGAGGGGCTGGCTGGGTGGGAATAAGATCTTTGCCCTCCAACTCTTCTCCCGTCCGCCAGGCCCCCAGGGACCCCCTCTGCCCCTCCTCCCTGGCCTGGCACACAGGAGGGAGGCAGCACGGCAGGGAGGGCAGAACCTCCAGGGAGAGTTGAGCCCGGTGGGGGGGAATGGGGGGGAGAAACCTGAGCCATATAACAATAAGCCCCAAGCACCTGCTCGCCCCCACCCAGTGCACACTGCCTCATGGAGGGTCTGCGCTGGCCAGGTGCACACCCCACGCTCTCTCAGCTCCCGCGTGTGCAGAGCCCCTTCTTCAGAGAGGGCAAGGTGATCAGGACTCCAGGTTCTCAGCAGCACCTCTCTTAGGAAGGGACAGCCCAGTGCCTGGCCCTATCCCCTAGTGAAGACAGGGTAACAAAAGGAAGGACCTAGTGACGTTGCCAGGGGGTGTGTTCCTCATTTCCAGAGTAGCCCCAGGACCACAAAAAACAAATTCATCCCCCAGAAAAAAGCCAGAGTGGCTTCTCCCCTCCATTTCTGGGGCAGGAGCCTCAAAAGTGCCAGCCAAGTGTCCAGGGCCAGGATACCCCCCAAGGGACCAGGTGCCCCTCCTCGAGGGTGGTGAAATGGATAGATGTCTGATGAAGCTGCCCCTTTCTGTCGCACCCCACTGCCAACACCAAAGACATGGAGCACCCCTGACACCCACTCTAATGGGTGAAAGCAGGGGCTGGGGGCAGCAGCTGTCGCACAGCAGGGGGCTCTCCCCCAGGCTTTGGCCGGGGTGGGATCTAGGGGGAAGGCCCCTCCCCCTCAGCAGACAAGCCCCCAGACAGGACTTCACCCACCGCCCGAGAGCGGAAAGGGATTCCAACAAGGCGGTATAAATAGGGCACAAGGGGCTTCATTTCCACTGGAGAAGTGCAAGAGGAGAGGAACCAGTGCTTTCTGAAAGGAGGAACCCCCAAAGTTCGTCAGCCCTAATCCCTAATATATCAGAAACAGCGCCCAGGGTTAGTTGGGGGAGGTTCCAATTGTCCACCAAGGGCACCCGAGTTTCAGCAAGAAAGACAGGGGAAAGTGAAGGGTCGAAACAAGTGTCCCCCGGCCCGCATTCGCCGGGAGGAGCGGAAGCCCCCGCCCCCCGCCCCCACCCCCCACCAAGGAGAGGGGGAGGCCGGTACCTACAGTGGTTTGAGCCATTCCAAAGCGGAGTCCGAAGCGGGGTGGAGTAGGGGCCGGGGGCGGGGAGCCCCTTCTCCGGGAGCAAACAGGCCCGGTTCTGGTTATAAAAATCCACCACTAGAAAGGGGTTAGGGGTGGGGGTGAGTCCCCCCACTTCCACACTCTCGTACATCTTCCCCCGCGAAGAGGTCCGGGCGGGGTGGTCCAGAGCGCCGTCCCCCTCACTCAGCCGGCGGCGCCATCCAAGGAGAGCCGCTGGGGGCGAGGGGCACGTCCCCCCACCCGGACTGGTGGCCGGGCGGGGGGCCGCCCGCTGCCCTGAAGACCCCGCGTCTAAGTCCGCCGACCGCTCCGCCAGTCCCAGGTGAAAAGCGGGGAAGTTGTGAGTACGGGGGGAGGGGGGTCCCTCGGTTCTCCCAGGGAACGCCCGGCAGAGGCCCAGAGACTTGGCGGCTTCACCTCCAGAGGACTCCCGTCTGGAGTCTCACGGTGTCCGAGACAGGGTCCGGCGGCTCCCCAAGTCCTCAGGCCAGGGGCGGGATCGGCGCGGGGCGGGGGTGGAGGAGGTCACCGAGCACTTCCTCCTCCCCTCCGGGGCTCCCGGCTTCTTCGGGGCGAGGATTCCGAGTGGGGGTGGGGACCACGCGCGGCTCCGCCTCCGCCCAGGCCCCGGCAGCCCGCGACTCGCTGGTCTGCGAGGGTGCGCGCCGCGGCCCCCCTACCCCAGCCCTGCGCGCCCCCACTCCTCCCTGGACCCCACCCCCTTCCCTCCGCCCCGCCCAGGCACCGCCCCTGGCTTAACCCTTTCCCGGCGGGTCTGGCTGCCACCGGCGAAATGCAGGGAACGGAGACAGAGCGGCGGGATGAGGATAGGGAGTGGGGGGAGCCTGGGAGAGGGAGGAGAGAAGAGGGAAGTTAAGGGAAAAAGGCACGAGGGGAGGAGTGCGCACAGCACCCGAGGAGACTGGGGACGGGGAGGGGAAGGGGCTGCGGGTGGAGGCAAGGACGGAAGAGGGGCGGGGGTCTTCCCCCATCCCAGTTCCGGCTCCCAGCCTCTCCCTTGGTTTGGTCAATCCCCGGACCGGCGAAGACGCGAGGGAGTGAGGTGGGGAGGAGGGGGGTGGTGCCGGTGTCCTCCCCCCCACAATCCCCCAACCCAGTCCGGGCCTCATTTGCCTAACACAATGCGGCTGAACTCTCGCTGAACTCGCCCGGCGGCGCCTCACCTCCGGGTGACCCACCCACCGCTGCCCGTGACATCACCCGCTCGCCAGCCCGCCCGCAGGGCTCGCCCGCCGGCCCCCTGCTCGGGCTGGCCCGGCCCGCGCCCCCGGTGATGGAGAGAGCGGCCGCGGGGCTGTGACTAAGTGTTAGGGCCACGAACGCGGCGTGCCGGGTGTCCCGGGTGTGACATCGTGCAGCTCGGGCGCTGTGTCGGAATGAGACACCCGGCCGGTGTCACTGTCTGTGACATCATGTGAGACTCCGGCCGCCCGCCCGCCGGAACCCTAAGCTCGGCGCGGCACCTACAGAGGGGGTTCTCCTCCCCACGCGCTGCGTGCTTCCGGCGAGCCAAGCCCCGCCTAGAGTGTCTCCCGGCCCCGGAACCAGGAGCACCCCCCTCCCGGTGCCTTCCAGCTGACCACTTCCTCCCGGAAGCCCTCGGGACGGCTGTTTCATTCCAAGAAAGGCCTAGGTTAGGTAGGTGCCCAAAAGGAGGCGGTGTCCCAATTACTCCCTTACCCTATGCCACCTGCTCCTTTACTCTAAAAAGAAGGGATGGTAATTACATGCCTCTCAAGGATATTTCTCTAAAAGCCAAGTTCTTTACATATGTTGTCATTTAATCCTCACAGCAACTCCAGCAGATCAAGTGGACATTATTCCAATTTTACAAATAAAGAAACAAGCCTTAGCAGGCTAGGTAGGTTGTCCAAGGTCAAGTTACTAATAAAGGGTGGACCAGGTATTTGAGCTTTCTGCTGCCAAAGCCCATGTTCCCATCAGGCCAAACTGATTGTAATTCAGGAAATATTGTATTTTCTGAGTGCCTCCTATGTGGATTCCCTGGTGAGCAAAACAGTCCCTGCTCTTCTAGACTTTACAGAGCAACAGACATAAAGCAAATAATCACACATGCAAAAATATAAATATAAACATACATAATTGCAAACTGAGAAGAGTGCTATTATGACACAAATATAGGGTGCTTTGAAGGAGAATTATAGAAGTAACTAATTTTGGTTGAAGGGTCAGAGAAGACTTCAATGCAGAGACTTAAAGAAAGGGTAGAAGTTAGCCAGGCAAAAAGCAGTAGGCAGTGAAATCCCAGCAGAAGAAAGAGCCTGTGCAAAGGTCTTGGGATTTTAGAAATTGGTAAATTCATTCCAGGACTGACAGAGGATAAGAGTGGCTGGAGCAGAGAATGCGGGGGTGGGAGTGGGGGCACAAGGCCAGGCTGGAGAGATGGGCTGAAGCCAGACCAGACAGGCTTGTAGGCCCCAATAAGGCTTTTGGATTTTATCCTAAATGCACTGAGAAACCACAGAAAGTTTCCAAGCAGAGGAGACACAAAATCTGATTTACAGAGTAAAAAGATCTTTCTTAGCAGCTATGTGAAGAATGGAGGGCAAGAGATACCAGTCAGACTCTCCTGCAAGAATCCAGGCAGCAGACAGTGGTGGCCTGGCCTAGGAAACTGGCTGTGGTGATGGATAGAGGAAGGTGGATTCACCAGATATTCTGAAGGTAGAATCAGTGGGGGAATGGGAAAGGAGGTAACAAAGAGACCGCTGGTTCTGGCTTATGCAACAGCGAGAAGTCCACTATGCTGCTGGACAGGTGGATGTGTGGTCTGGGGCAGGTCTGCAAGCCCCAGGAATGGACAAGATTGCTGGGGGCAGGAGGGGAAAGGCTTCCACAGCCTTTGGTGTCTCTCCTCCTAAATGATGCAACTCCTGGGCACCAGTCATGTACCAGGCTCTCTGTTCATGGCCACAAGGTGCTAAGGGACCTGTGACCTGTCCCTGCCATCAAAGACCTCATGATCGGGGAGAGATCTCCCAGATGATCACAACTCATGGCAGGAACAAGGTGGGGTATTAGTAACTGCCTGGTAGAGAGATGAGTGTTAAAAGAGAAAAAAAAATCAAGACCCACAGGCATTCAAAGGAGGGAGAGACAGTGTTGCAAGGAAAGGGGAACATCTGCGAAGGTTTCTGAAAAGAGGCGGCATTCAAGATGTTCCTTGAAAGATGGAGAGGATTTCCGGAGCAGGACAGAACAGAGGGGATGGGAGTGGAGGCCAGGGAGATGAGATCCTTTGTCTGGGCAACAGCAAGGTCGTGGGGCAAGTCAGAGCAGAACACTGTGTTCTAGGGAAATGGGAGAGGAGGAAGAAAGGAAGGCTGTGGCCAGCCACACGAGTCCCCTCCTGTGGCAACTGTCTGCAGGCCTGGGACTCAGCCACATCTCCCACAGCTCCTTCTCCAGGACTTTGCACTTAGCAGGCCCTCAGCAGGTATGGGCTGAACTGAACTAGCCCTTCTTGGGCCAGGCAGGGCTCCCTCCTGTCCCCACCCCCACTTGGAGGGGATGACAAACAGGAAATCATGAAGCCCAGCACCAGGCATCAGGTCCCAGCACAGGGTGGCCATCCCCCAAGATAAGGCCCGGTTCCACTTTGCCCCTTGTCACCACTGCCCACACGGGCTGCTTTAAGCTCGCCGAGGCCCTCACCAGCAAGCAGGAACTGTAGGCTCATGGCAACTTGCCCACCCAGGGAGGGATTATGAGTCTTGTTTTCAAGAGGAGGAAACAGATTCAGAGATATGTAGGGTGACCGGCCCAAGGCCACAGAGGAAAAGGTGTCCTTTAAGACTTCTGCCCACAAGGGGCCTTGGTCTGTGGGCTGGCTGGAGTTTCCAGCAACCCAGAGAGCTCCGTGAGGAGGAGAGGGTCTCTATTCTGACCTAGCCAGGGCTGAATGGCCTCCAGTCTACCCTGGGAGACCAGATGCTGTGCCCCTACTCTGTGGAGGGGGAGGGAGGGAAAGGCTGAGCACCACCCCAAAATGCTTTGGAAAAGGGAACCGCTTCCTCTTTTCTCAGATGCTACCCCCCAAAGGGCAGTGAGGACCTGAACTGGTACAGCCCCACGGACACATGTTCCTTGGCATGGGGTGGGCACAGTGTCTCAAGCCCCAGCCAGCCTAAGAGCAGCCTAAGTGTCCCCTCCTGCAGCCCAGGCTGGGGTCCTGCTCAAGAGGGGGCCTGTGCATTATCAGTGCCGGGAGATAAAAGGTGAGGGGCTCCATTTTAGCTGACTCTGCATTCTGGACGCCATGAAAGGCATCTAGGCAGTGCCCCTCCCCCTGGGCTGTCCCTCCTATTGTCCAGGGTAAGGGTGGAAAGAAGGGAGGGAGGGTGCACAGGCAGCTGGCTTGGGAAGGGCCCCAGCCAGCTTCCTCCAGGATGCCCTCTCTGACTGCAAAGGGGGTGGAAGTGGCAGAAGAAAGGGAAGAGGCAAAGGGCACCCACCCTGTCTCCTTTCTGTCTCCTGCCAATCTCACCACAGATCCCCTGGCCATCCCAGCCGCTCCCTGGTCTCCAGGCACACAGGGTGAACCTGTGGACAGCCAAGGCTTGAGCTGCCCTTTGGGGCTCCCACCACCGGGCTCCTCCATTGACTGCTTCCAACTTCCCTGCCCCCGGTCCCCAAATGGAAACAAAATAAGAATAAGAACTGTGGCTTTTACACTCTGTTCGCTGAGTGTCTGTCTGGAGATGGGGGAGGGTGCCCGCTGAGCTCTGCAAACTCCTGTGGGCTGCAGTGGGCAGATTCGGGGGTGGGGACGGGGATGAACAGATTGTATCTGCAGCTTCCAGGACAGGCTGGGGATCTGGCCCTGTGCCGCTTATATCTCCCTTTCCCTCTAGCCTTCAAGATCCAAAACAGGGAAGACAGGCGGGGGTTGGGTTCTTCCCTGCGCCCCCTACTGGGGGGAGACGGGGGTGGCACTGCAGAAGCAGGACCTGGGCCATGGGGGAGGGGCTTCCAACAATGGCACTGACCCCCAGGGGTCTCCACACACAGGAGTGTCCCCCACTGCAGCTGCCTATCTGGATGGCAGGAAACACCCAGCCTTACAATCCCACAGACCCAATTCTGCCATCACATGACCACAGCCAGTTCTTGTCTCCTCATATGTGAGGATAATGTCCCTCTCCCCCGGACTGTAAGGATTAGGATTTGTATAAAACCTAAAGCTCCTGACACACAGTAGGTGCTCCACAGACGTCAGCATCCTTTCTCTGTAACTCTCATCTAGTTAGAACGTGACTCCCTTGCCACGGCTATAGCTGCTGCACCTATCAGGTGCATGGAGCTAAGTGCATTATGCCAACAATTTGCCTAATGCTCAACCAACTGACCAAGGTTCTGGTGTTACCCCCATTTTACAGACGAGGAACATGCTCAGAGAGGTTATCAGCACATAGTCAGTGTGGAAACCAGACCCTGAACCCAGGGCCGGCTGGCGCCCACACCTGAGCCCTTCACCGCTAAGCTACAGTGCCTACTCCACAGCCCCAAGTTTGCCCCCTTGCACATGGCATTCCCAGGGTGAGCAACAAAAAAGGCAGGTTAGTTTTCCTGTCCAGCCTGGAAGAACCACATGAAATAGAGACCCTCCCCTCCCCAAACACACCTAACCGGGA
>PVKY010003594.1:0-21303 GCA_004027775.1 Bradypus variegatus
CTTATGAGGGGTGACAATGGGATTGGGAAAGCCATAAGGACCACACTCCCCTTTGTCTAGTTTATGGATGGATGAGTAGAAAAATAGGGGAAGGAAACAAACAAACAAACAGACAAAGGCACCCAGTGTTCTTTTTTACTTTAATTGCTCTTTTTCACTTTAATTATTATTCTTGTTATTTTTGTGTGTGTGCTAATGATGGTGTCAGGGATTGATTTAGGTGATGAATGTACAACTATGTAATGGTACTGTGAACAAACGAATGTATGATTTGTTTTGTATGACTGCATGGTATGTGAACATGTCTCAAAAACAAAAACAAACAAAAAAAAACTAAATGACAAATAGGGTGGGATGGGGGGATGGTTTGGGCGTTCTTTTTTCACTTTTATATTTTATTCTTGTTCTTATTCTTTTTGACATAAGGAAAATGTTCAGAAATAGATTGTGGTGATGAACGCATAACTATATGATCATACTGTGAACAGTTGATTGTATACCATGGATGATTGTACGATATGTGAATATATTTCAATAAAACTGAATTAAAAAAAATAGGTAGTTGTAGAGCAAATTTCAAAGTATAGTATGGGTTACAGTTCCACAACTTTAGGTATTTCCTTCTGGCTGTTCTAATACACTAGAAACAAAAACATAAATAACCACGTAATGACCCAGGAGTCATAATCATTTGTTAAATCCTAACTTCTCTGTTACAACTCCTCCAGAGGGATGTTTTTTAAAGCAAATCAGGGCATGTCACTCCCCTACTTAAAACCTTCCAAGAGCTTCCTAGGGCACAATGAGTTAAATTCGAATTCCATGCCCAGCAAAGTCCTGCACCATCTAACCCCTTCCTCTCTCTCCAGCTTCATCCCCTGCTGCAGGCAGCCAGCTGGCCTCCCTGTTATCCCTGCCTCAGGGCCTTTGCACGGCCATTCCCTGATCCTCCCCTGCCTGGTCCCTTAGCTCATTCAAACACCAATGTAAATGGACCCACTCCTGGAGAGTGCCCTCCTGACTTCCCCAGAGTAAAGTAATCCAGCTTCCCAGGCACCCTCTCACAGCACCCTTTGAAAAGGAAAGCCTTGCAAATACCTCATCACCATCTGAAATTACCGCGTTTATGGTTTAACCTGTTCAACATCTGTCACCTCACTGGAATGAAAACTGCATGAGAGCAGAGAACTTAACTGACTCCTTAAGCTAAACTCAGAGCCTGGCACATACTAGGTGATTAATAGTTAACCAGTAAATTGGACGTCCTATGTATTCTACAATGACCAGGCAATACTTTTTTTGTAAAAAAAAAAAAAGGCAATAAAAAGTAATAATAGATGCACCTTGCCCAGCTCCTTGAGTGCTGACTTGTTAAAGCCCCTGGCTCCTACCATCTCCTTAGGCCAGAAGGTCAAGGAAGCTCATTTGAATTTTACAGGTAAGGAAACCAAGGCACAGATTCATTTCCTCTTTGAGTAAATATAAAGCACCTATTGTGCCAAGCATGGTGCCAGAAATTCAGCAGTAAAAAAGGGCTAACTGAAGGGAAGGCTGGGGTTTTTGACTTTAAGGTACAGGCCCTCAAAGGAGGGCCCTTGGGACCCTCCAACCCTGGGGGGCTCTCCTGCCCTGCCATCTATATGGCATCCTCCATGGGCCTCTCCCAAAGCCCTGCCATGTCTACAGGGTTAAGATTCACCTGTCTAGACCACAGGCCATGGAAACTCGGATAGTAAACAAAGGACCACATCTCCCAAAACTTTTTAAAAATTTCATTATAAAAATGGTGTTCTAGCTTTTTAAGGTCACCTGTTACAACAGAGACCACATAGGGTGACAATGAGCCTGGCTCAGAATCAATACTTCTCAGCCTCCTTTGCAGCTAGATGTGGCCACATGAGATGTAAGCAAAAGTGTGGGGAGGACTGGCAGAAGGGTTCTTAAAAGGAAGCTGACTCAGCTGAGGAGTGAGCCCCTTTTTGCACTTTTTCCCTTCCTCCTTGGAATTCCTTTGTTTGGAATGTGGATGTGATGGCTGCAGCTACAGCAGTCATCTTGAGCCATGAGGTGACCTTGAATGAAACAGGAAAAGAGGAGTCTGGATTCCTGATGACTTCCTAACACTTTGGACTATCCATCTCTAGCCTTTCTACATGAAAGAATAAATCCTTAGGTGTTTAAGCAACTGTGATTTGGGGATTTCTGTTAGTTGCAGCTAATCCCAAGCCTTAATCAAAGACCCATCATCCCACCACCATAACCTCATTTCCCTCATGGCATTTCAAAAGGGAATAAGGAAACCATGCTCTCGTGATCCTGAGCAGGGGAGCCTCAGTGTGAACAAACTCAAAGGTACAAAAGGCAGATACATTAGCACACAAGTTTCTGTTTTGCAAGAGGCTTCATTAAAAAAAATTTTTTTTTAATGATTTCTCTGAAAAACCAATACTGAAAATGAACTGGAGAGAAACTGCCAAAGACAAAGAGTCAAGTGACCCCACTGCTGAGCAGCATTCCAGAGCTACCCCCAGGTCAGTCTGCAGGGCTTCTCACTCCCTCACAGACCATCTCATTGAGCATCCAGAAAGGTGTTCCAGAGAGGGGAGGCAAAGTGGGGAGAAGACGCTGTCTGACACATGCAGGGGGGATGATGGTGCTCGCTAGAAATAAAACCGCTGCTTACTTTCTGTCTGGTTTCTGAATTGCTTTTTCCTGGTTGAAAGGTGCCAGACCTGGCAGCATTCTGAAAATTTAAAACTCAATTCAAGTCAACAAATATTTGTTGAGCGCTGCCTATTCACACACACACACACAAAGCCATGCTGGGGAAAACTGGCACAGCCAGGCAATGCTATAATTAATGATAATAATTACAACAATGATGACAGCAGCAACTAATAACTAATTGAGTGCTTAATATTGAGCACTCCTCTAAGTGCCGATACCTAGCAACTCTCTTGGTTTTCATAGCAATCCCACATGGTAGGTACTATTGTCTTATATGGGAGGGAGGTGGGGAGCTGAGGCTCCGAGAGGTTAGGCAATTTGCTCAAGGTCACACAGGCAGAAGATTCCAAACCAGGTCTAGCTCCATGGCCTGTGCTCTTGACCACTCTATGATATTCTGTTCCTGTTGTCTCGGGAAGTGGGGAGAAAGCACACCCACAAATGGCCACAACCATGTTCCCCAAACCTCAGCCATTCTCCGGCCATATTCCTGATTTTCTTTTACTGAACTATCAGTCCCTAAGTCTTTCTCTTTAAATTCAATTCCTATTTTTATATACAGAAATTTATTTTAAAAGAGATTTTATGTCACTACCGTAAATAGGAAACCAGGACCACTAATTGTAAATCAAAGGTACACATATATACAATAAAATAAAGGTATCATTCAAATCTATAATTACAAAAGTTTGAAAATGCTGATCAAGTACTACCAAACCAATCGACAGCACCACCGCCACCGCCCCCCAGGGGCCACAGCTCACAGAACCCTGGGCTGACATACAAAATACCTCACGGCAGTGCCAGGGAAGAGTGCAGCCACGAGGCCGCCAGTCCCCAAGCCAGCAAATCATCAGCACTCTGGTGAAGACAACTACCTGGGCCTGTGCCCAGGTGCGGGAGGTGCTCGGCAAACCTCTGCGGCAGGTGCCTGCTCAAGAAGCTTCACTGCAGGAAGGAAAAGCGCCACTGCCCCGCTTGTGCGCCAAGATGGGAGCAGAGAAAGAAAATCAACCAAGGTATAAAAATGTGATGTATTTTCCTGAAACCAAAAGTGGCCTTTGTTCAGGCAGCCACCTGGCTCTGTCCCTCTCTCTGTCTCCCTGGCCCCGAGGCTGTGCCTGAGGGTTGTAGAGTGGGGGTCTGGGGAGGGTCTAACAAGTGGCTCCCCCCAGGGGAAAGCCTCCGGGGGAGCGTTGGTCGATTCTGTGGTGTAAACACTCCCACCGCGGCTGACTTCAAGCTAACAATGTGGGGTCACTGAGCATGGAGCTGGGAAGCCACGGGCAGCACCCATGTGTGTACTGTCCCCAGCACACAGATGCAGCAGCCATCAAGAACCTCTGGAGCACAGGGCATAGCTGAAGTGAGCACCATTCCTGAAAATCTCACCATCTGCTGGGCAGCCAGCACACGCAGCTCCAGCGCCCCGCTGGGTGAGCGTGTGCCCCCACGCACCTCTGTTTCTATGCATGTCTACCCGTGTGTCAGTCTGTCCATCTCTCACTGTCTTCTCCCTCCTATTTCCACATCCACCTCCCAGAGGCCCCCATGAAAGGGTGTAAGGATCTTGCCCTGCTCGGTCCCCTCTCGCTGTGCCCATCCTATATCCCCTACTGCTCCTCCTGCCCCCGTGCCCGCCAGCAGTGCCACCAACACCCCCATGCACGGCCTGGGCTCCCCTCAGCCCAGGCAAAGCTGTGAGCCCCGATGCTCCGGCCCCTTCTCCCCAAGCAGGAGCTACAGCCTCGTCTTTAAATCCAATTGCGCACATCTTCCTGTCTAGACGAGGCCAGCGGCTGCCAGGGCCGCGGAGTGAATGAATTCCCAGCCCTCCTTCCGCGCTCCGGGGGCAGACCCCGGGCCGGGGACCAGCTCAGGCCTGGCCTGGCCTCCCGCCCGCAACGGAGATGCGGAGGAAGCGCCCTCAGCTCTGGGCCACGCCGGTGCCTGAGCGGCCCAGCCTGCGGCCTGCCATGCCGAGAACTGTCCATCACCCTTTCTCTGAAAAGCGGGAAAACAAACAGCAAGGGCCCAACCCGGCTCTAGTTAATGCCAGGCAAAGACAAAAGGCACGGGGGAAAGCGTTTCCTCTCCGTGCTTCCCTTTTCCTGCCGACAAACTCCAAAGGGCCAAGATAAGGGGCTTTGAGGGGCCCTCTGGATGGTTTCAAAGGCCTGGCGCCTGCCCACCAGGGCGCTCCCACGGGCCACTGGCCCCCATCCCGCTCGGGCCCTCAGTGGCGAGGGAGGTGGCCGAGGCTCCGGCCAGGCAGCTTGGGAGAGATTTAAGGCCCAGGCAACAGAAGGGAGGAAGCGCAGCCTGTCAGGGGGGCGTGATAAAGTGCCTCCTTATCGGCAGCTTTCCTTTCAACCGCCTCCAAGTGCGCGGGGCTGGGGCCCTGTCAAGGCCTGGCGTGCTCCTTTCATGTCGCCCCGCGTCACCGGGTCATCGCTGTGTCTGCCGCGCACGAGCTGCAGCGTCAGGGTGCACAGCTGTGGGCCAGCTTTCCCGGGTGGAGGCAGTAACGTGCCCCCCAGCCAGGCCTCTGGCTCTGGACCCAGCTCGGCCTCTGGTTAACGAAAACATGAAGTTCGCAAAGTCACTGAAACCGCCGGGGCCCTGGTTTAGTTATCCGGAAACTAGAAGAAGAAATTTCAAAGCGAGTTCAGCATAGCAATTAGGACAAGGCAGGGACCTGGGAGGCCGCAGGCCCAGGCTCAAGTCCCAGCTGCTGAACCGCTGGCTGTTGACCTTGGGCAAGTCCTTTCCAGCCCCTGAAAGTGCTTCCATGCGTACAATGAAACAGCATGGCCTGCATTTCTTAGGGCTGTCGTAATAAATTAACACAAACTAGGGGACTTCAAAGAGCAGAAGCGTATTCTCACACAGTTCTAGAAGCTGAAGGTCCAACCTCGAGGTGTCAACAGAGCCATGCTCTCTCCAAATCCTCCCTTCCAAGGGTCCTCAAGCTTCTGGCAGCTCTGGCCATCCTTGGCATTCCTTGGCTTGTACCAGCATCCCTCCAGCCTCTGCCTCCTGTCACGCAGCCTTCTCCCCTGTGGGTCTCCATCTGTCCTTTTCTGTCCTTTTCTCATAAGGACACCAGTTACATTGCATCAAGGGCCCACCCTAATTTAGTATGGCCTCATCCTAACCAGTTCCATCTGCAATGAACCTGTTTCCGAATGAGGCCACATTTTGAGGTACTGGAGGTTAGGACTTCAACCTATCTTTTGGGGGACCACAGTTCAACCCAGAATGAGCACCTGTTCTGTAGCATTACGAGGATTCAATGAGTTGGTACACGTGCAGCCCTGAGAACAGCGCCCAGCACATAGTAAGTGCTCAATAAACAGTATCCACCAGCATCGCTGTTATAGTCCTTGTTCTCTTCTCAGGGGCTACCGTGAGCATAGAATGAGCCTTTGGGGCATCGTATCGCATCTGAGTTATGTGAAATCATTGACATAACAGACAGATTGTTGCTCTTGTAGGCAATTCCACTCACCTTCCCACTCAAGGGTTGAACGTTCCAAATCGCTGTGCTCTTTGGGTAGGGGAACTTCTTTTTGGTTGAGCATCTTACTGCCCCTTGTATGATTCTCATTCACCAGGGCCCCACACACAGCCAGCTCCTCCAGCCAAGGCACCTCTAAAGCAGCAGCAACCTGGTCAAATGCCATAGGAAAACCGGGCTCTGCTGCAACGGCCGGGGGAGGTACTGAGAGACCAGGCAGGCTCAGAGAATGAGGGCAGCTCCGTCTATGCATGATTCTGTCACCCGTGCAGACACTGGCACCTGGGTCCCAAGTAGGATGTTCTCCCATCAGGATGGGTAGAAAACACTGGCCAGAGGCACGGTGGCTTTGACCATCAACAACCTCAGGACTCTGCATCCCAGACCTAAGGGGCTTCAGGGCTGTAGAACACTGGGCACTCCTGTGTCCCTGTCTGGACTGGGGGATAATAACAGATGCCACCTCTAAGGGCCATAGTGAGGATTAAATGATTTAATCTATGTCAAGAGCTTAGAACAGGGGCTGGCGCATAGTAAGTGCTCGATAAACATCAGCAGTCCCTCACCATCACCAATGTCATCAACTTCAACCCTTCCCCAAACCATCTCAGGCAGCTCCACGTCACTGTTCATCTAGTCTCCTTAGAAGAGGGACCGAGGGAAGGATGAGGCCCACCCTGCTCTGCTCCTGTCCTGCCAAGCCATGTGCCAGGGTCTGTGCTTCCAGGCTTCATCTCAGAGGCTAAGTCAGCTGCCCGGGAAAGAATGCGTCCGGCACTGGAAGAGAGTGTTCCAGCTCCCCTGGCCCGCTGCACTTTCTACTACACCTACTCCTCCTTCTCCCTCTTTGTCTAAAAAAATCTTCTTTTCCTTTCAAGTGGAAGTGCAGGACACACAGGTTATTCACTCACGCCTCGCTCTGAAGAGACTTGTACCGTGTCCCCACCCTGACTGAGTGTCCCAAAGCCCTTTCTCATTACTACCATTTCAAGTCTTTGTTCATAAAATCAGCATCCGGGCCTGGCTAAGACTTCGATAGAGCTCCCATCCCAAATCCTGAAAGTTAGGGCCTGTGAGGTTTGAGGGGGCTGGACTTGGCTGCCCGAAAGGTGTCCCCACTTGAATCATTTGGCAGAGGGGGAGAGATTCTCACCTCCAAGAGCAGGCAGGTGAGACACTAAGAAGCCAGTTTACTAAAAGCTTTTTGATAGAAAGAGAAATGAAGCTTGCTGCAAGAAAGAGCTCATTCTAACTCCTGAAGGCCTGGCGAGGCTGCAGTGCCCACCCAAACTCTGAAGTCACCCTCTGGGGACTGAGAAGTCGCTGTCGAGATGCCCACCATCACTACATACTGTGTGGAAGACTCAGCCACCGAACGTGACTGCCAACAGATGTGTCCACCTCCAACGAGTCATCCACACTTGGAAATGAGGCCAGCACATGACCCAATGGACACCAGTCACCCAACAGGCTGGGTGACTGGTGACAACCTCCAGATGAGCAAAATAAGATCCAACCCAACTCCATACGGCCCGAATCCAGGCTAGCCCAAAGCCTCCTTCCTTGGCAGGATGTGAGTGTGGCCATAATATTCACCTCAAAGACAGTGTAGCTCTCCATAATTTAGAGTGGAAAAAAGACTAAACCTTAAATGCCCAAGGTGAAACTTCTGGTGGGACAAACACACACATATTGTCTCTCTACTGTTTGGGGATCCATCTAACCGAGTTCTGCACTGGGATTTCCTTTGCTGACTGACAGAACGCAAAGAAATTCTGCAGCACTCATTTTTAGCAAGCGTGGCATTTGGAAGGGCCAAGGAAAACCAACTGACTCCTTCTTGTAAATTCGTGGAGCTCGATTTCATTACTTTCTGAGCTTGAAGCCAACAATAAATGTACCCCCTCCCATTCCCCAGATGTGAGAGAGTGAAAATCCACTGGGCTGCCCAACCTATCCCTGGCATACCACCCAAGCAGGAATTCAGTTCACGCTGCAATCATTTCTCCTTTTTCCCTGTGGAAAATCTATGGGTCAGAACAGACCCCTGTTCTATTTAAAAGGCGGCGAAGGTCAGCTTTAGAGTTTGAACTGTTTTATCCACATATTTTTTTTTAAAAAAAAGAAAAGCTTTGGGTAGATACTTGGACATTAAAGTCAGTGAGATCTGGGTTTGAAATCCAGCTCTACCGCTTCATGGCCTCAGGCTGTTTCTCTGTTGCAGTCCCCCAGCTGCGATGGGGGATAAGACCAGCAACTCCATCAGAGGACGGGGTGAAGGTCAGAGGACGGTGTTAAGGTCAGAGCAGGGCATGTGGAAGGCGCCTTGCTGAGCCCACCTTGCCCCCTCCCCCCTTGTTCCAGCCATCCTGACCTTCTAGGGGTTTTCAACCTGGGGTGATCTTGTCCTTCAGGGACTACTGAGCAATCTCTGGGGACATTTCTGGTTCATAAGACTGGGGAGTGCTACCGCCATGTGGTGGGTAAGAGCCCCCGGCACACAGGACAGCTCCCTCCCCCGCAGACCGTGCCCACACAGCAACAGGGCAGCCGTGAGAGCCCTGCTCTAGCCCTCACTCCCACCATGCCCCCTCCCACCCTGCCCCTGCTGCCAGAACACTCCTCCACCCTCTGTTCCCTACTAACCTCTGCCCATCTGGCTTAAGGGCCACTCCTTCAGCAAAGCCTTCCTTGGCATCCCCGACAGGGTCAGTTCCCTGGTCTGGTGTTCTCAGGATACCATGCACAGTTGCTGCAATTATTTGAGTGGTTATTTGAGTAATATCCATCTGCTCCTCTGACCTGACCCTAAGGGCCTTCGGGACAGCAATCACATCTGCTTCGTTCACTTAGGAAATAGTCTTTCCGTGAATGAATGAATGAACAAACGAATGAACAAAATGAACAGGCTCCCATTTGGGTTTCTATTTATGAAGTCTCCCAGAGCCTCACAGCCTCGGCCACAGAGCCAAATGTGCCACTCTGAGCAAGGGAAAGATGAGCCCTCTCCCTCCCAGGCTGCTTGGACCTTAGAGGATGCTCCTGGCACAGGTGTTGGAGGCTGCCAAGGGGAGGCGGCCTAGCATTTTACCCTCCTTTTCTAAATGAAGGCTCTTATTTCAAATGGGTTGGGCAAGGGCACTGCTGACTCTCCAGCTGGTCAGGGGCTCTCCCCTGAGGACACTTTCCCGGAGGGCAATCTGGCCAAGGGAAAGCATTGGTCCCGGGCAGAAACTCACATACCTGATGGTCACAGGTGACTGGAAGGATTGGGGGTGGGATGGCAGGACAGAAAAGGAGCAGCCCCCACACCTGTCCACTGGGTTCCTTCTCTAGGGAGCCCAAATAAGCATGTTGCCCAGCCTTGGTCAGCAGGGCTTGGAGAGGCTCAGAGGGGGTTCATGAAGGAAACCAGAAGAGGCAGGCAAGGAGGGGAAACAGCAGAAAAGAAGACAGACACAAGCAGCATGAGCTAGGGAGAACATGAAATCCATTCGGGGACACTTCTTATTTTTCTAAGCATTTCCCAAAGCAGTTTCCAAAGCAGCATTCTGGGGTCCCCAACAAGATGCCCAGAAAAGCCGATGAAAGAATCAGGCTGCACTGGGACTGGGGGATCTGGGGCACCCAGGCTCAATCCCAAGGGAGGACGTCTGATGCTCAGCCTCCGACACCTGCTGCCAGAAGTGGGCCCGATGGTGCCAGATCTTCTGATTTCCAGCATCAGCCAGAAATCCAACTTTTTATGAGCAATCTCAGTTTGCATATGTTGGTGTCCAGTGTCAACTGTTTAAAACACTGAGCGGGCACAAGCCTATCCTGTGGCCCAGCACTGGGCCTTGAGTTCTCAGCACAGTGCTCCCTCCCTGCAGCCTGAACCTTCTTCCCCTTCACCCTTCAAGGCTCCATTCAAATGTCACCACCTCCAAGGAGCTGTCCTGGACTACCTGAGGCAGAGTGAGCAGTTTGCCTCACAGACCCTCACCCCTTCTCTCCATTATAGCCCTTTTCTCAGTAAACAGATAACAGTCACTAACATTTCTTGGACACACACTGCCAATAAAGGCCCTCGGTTTCATGCTTTACATTCATCATCTCTTTATGTTCATCACCTCGCAAAAATCCTAGAAGGTTGGGTACTATAACCATCCCACTGTACAGGCACAGAGAGGTTAAGAAACTTGCTTAATGACACACAGCCAGTAAGTGGCAGAGCCAAGACTGGAACCCAGGCTGTATGGCTCTAACCCTGGTTAAACTGCCTCCTTTGAGAAACCAATCATTCCATATTGGTCTCTCCAAGCAGACTGAGAGCTCCCTGAGGGCAGGGCCTGCATTTCATCTCTCCCCATATCCAGGTCACACAGCCATCACTCAGGAAATATTTGTTGACTGAATAAACATCACTGCTCAGCCTGCCCTCCCAGATTTCTCCTAAAAGGCCCCAAGCTGGGATTAGAATCCACTCCATGCTCAGCAACCCAGCTGGGGATTTGCGGAAGGGCTCAAGAGGCGATGCACAGCCTCTTGAGAAACATCACTCCCATCCTGGCCCTCAGAGGGGACAGGGGCTGGACTTGCACCCAGACCCTCCACAAGGCAATGATCCCTAAGTCTGCTCCTACCTGACAATACACTTTCCGAACCACTTTTGCTAAACCACTTTCGCTTCAGTCCCTACACAGGAGCCCTGGCTTTGGCTTCAGATGCTCCTCAGTGATTCGGCCTCGCCTCTGGGTGCAGTTTGCTCAGAGCCCAGGTTCTGCAGCGCCTGCCTTCTACCACAGCAGCTCAGCCGCCCGCCCCCACCTGCCCCTTCTTTGTCCGGGAGAAAGGGGGAGCTGTGGCAGGAAGGGGCATGAGTGGGCTGTGGACGGGGTTATCTGGAACAGGAAGAAGACAGGGTGCGACCTGGGAGGTGGCCTCTGCCGAGACAGCACTTCGGACACAATAAACAAGTTCGGTGCCTTGTTCGTGGCTAGATCCAGGACCCCCGAGCCCAGCACAGCCCTAAAAGCATTAGTTCTAAGTTAAAGTTACACACACGCAAAGCAGCAGCCCCCAGGGAACTCGGAGCTCGAAAACAATCCTCTCTTTGACTGAAAAACCACAAGGGAACACCCACGACATACTTCTTGATTAAAAAAGGAAAGTGAAAAATAAGGTTTTTTTTTTCTTCTTAATCATTATAAAACTAACTTGTGCCTGTTCCATCAAGTCACGACTTCCGTGGCCGCAGGCAAGCCAGAGTCACGCTGGTCCCAGGGACGAGGGGCAGAGAAAGCCTGGGCATATCCGAGTGAACTGAATTGATCCTTCTTAATTGTTGTCACTTCCTTCCTCCTTTCCTTTAGCACAAGAGAGCCACAGAGGAGCTGCCTCCGTCAGGACAGCCATCGCCCGAACTCCCAGGGCACTGCTCCTCCGAGAGGCTGAGGCACAGCAGGGCTTGGCCGTGCCTCAAAGCAACTGTGTTGGCAACCACTTGACAGCCACGTGGGCAGTAGGCTAAGTACCTGCTGCGTGACAGACACTGGGCTTGGGAGGGAGGGTGGAGCACTGATGTGTGGGTGGGAGGACAGCTGGGTGGGGGGGTGGATGGGTGGATGGATGGATGGATGGATGGATGGATGGATGGATGGATGATGCAGCAGAGAAGGACACAGAGAAGGGACAGAGGGAGGGAGGAAGGAAGGAGGGAAAGGAGGAAGGAAGAAAATATCACATATTAAAAAAAACACACAAGTAGAGGGACAGAAGATGGCAGGGGGAGAGATGGCTATTTTGATAGAGGAACAAGGAAAAGCTCTTTAAGGGGGTGATACCTGAAGTGTTTAAGGAATAACGTGGCAGCTACTAGGGTACCAGCAGAGTGAGTGAAAAGTAGAGGTGGCAGGAACCAGATGACAGAGGGCCTTGCAGGCTGCGGGAGGAGCTTGTGTGGACTAAGAAAGGAGCCAGGGGGGCTTCAGAACAGAGAAGTGGCCAATCCACCTTGTGAGTGGATCTCTGTGGCTGCCGTGTGGGGAAGGGACTGGTGAGGGGCCTACGGCCTTGGGCCCATCACACACGTCTAAGGGGCTTGGTTTTCTTATTCGGAATTCATAGGGTTACAATGGATAATGCACACTGGTGCCTAGATAATGTCTGGGTATTGTTCAGTTTCAATAAATAATATATTCTAAACCCATGCTTTTAATAATCTGTGTTGTGCCTCTGCCAACTTAAATCTTCATAATTCATATCATCTTTCTGAGCCTCAGTTTGGTCGTGTACAAACTAACAAAGATGATCCCTTCCTCCAGAACTAACTGTGAAGACTAAATAGGACAATTTTCACTCAGTAAAAGCACAGAGGAAGCACTCAGTGAAATGGCAGCGAAAGCCCTCAGTAAAATGGGAGCTGAAGTCCTCAGTAAAATGGTAACCAAAACCTTGAGTAAACTATCCGAATGAGACACACTAGTCATTCGACTAGATGGTTTCTAAGCATCCTTCTAACATAATCTTCCCCAAACTCTAAAGAAACAGCCTCAAGTCACTGGATGAATCAGCCCCAGAGCTAGGAAACCATGCAATTTACAGTGAGCCAAGTTGAAGAGAAGCTGCAACTCCCACCTCAAAGACAAGAAAACTAAACAGAGGCGCTTCTACTTGGTGATACCCACTAATCTGAGTCATAGACTCTCCTAAGGTGCGAGCTGGGAGTTTACAGAGCACTACCCTCCTGTCTTAGAGCCAAGGTTCCCACACCCTGGAGCATGTGTGGGCCGAGGTTTCACAGCAAGATTCAGACAGAGGTGAAAGCCGAGGGGCAACCCGACACTCCCCCACTGTCCCGGGCATGCAGGTCCATTAGAGGCTGGGAAGGAGAGGGCAACCGAAAACCCATCTGCAAGAAAGGAGAGTCTGGTAGCCTAGCAGAGATGTTTTTCTTGCTATCAAGAATTAAATTTGAAAGCTTAAAGGGGCCAGGCAGGCACTGTAAATGAACTGAGCGGCCAGTGTTTTTCTCTGTTAAAGAATTATACCACCAGGGCCATTGCTCTCGTATCTGGAACTTTTGTGCAGATTAGTAAGAGACATCTTTTCCTCTGTATGCTTTACAGGCACATGTCAGAATATTGCCTAAATAAATATGCAAACGCGAAAGGCGCCTTCATGAGATGCAGTGTCCTTGTGGAGTGCACAATCTGCCCAACTGTATCCACTGGCACAGAGATTTTCCCAAGCTGTGAGCTGGAGACCTCTGTCTGTATTCCATGGTCTTATAAAAGGCACTGAAATGCCACAGCACAGGTCATACGGAAACCATACACCATGCTCACTGTCAACTACTTAACTCCTGAATCAGGCTGGCTCCATTCTTGCTCCAGTGGCCAAGGCAGACTAAGGACCTGAGGATTTTAAGCACCAGTGAGCTCCAACTCCTAAGGCTGACCTGTCCAAGGCAAATTTGTTTGTCTGTACAGCAGATACAACTGGTGACTCATGTCACATCACCTTATCCCCCTCTGACTCCAGCTGCAGCGCAGGGGTCAGTTCCCAAGCACAATGGCTTCCCCTCTGGGCATAAATGCTTGCTCAGCCCACAACAGTCACAGCCTGGAAGGGGGGTGACCCTCCATAACGGGGGGGCAGGAGAGGGCACATAAATGCCCAGCCTTCTGTGCTTCAGAGGGAGAGTTCCGAGGTAGATCCTAAGGTACCCCCAGGATCCCCCATTATCTACAGCAGGAACCAGCTCCATATGCCTCTTCACTGCCTCTCCCACCCCTTTTCCTAGTTATTCTCCCCCTTCCTGGGATCATCACTCAAGTGAATTACCTGCCCCCAAATCCTTGCCTCAGGCTCTGCTTTTGGGGCAATCGAAAGCAAGAGAAACAGATTTTTTTCTGCCACGGTGCGACAGAAAATGTAACTATCAGAATTCAAATTTCGGTTTGGTTAAAGATCTTCCTTGTCACTTGAAGAACTTGCTGTGGATCATCAAACCGGAACCCCAAGCCCACACCCTAAGGGAAGACGGCTCTGAGGCCCTTGCCTTCCAGGCCATGCCAGGCTCTGCCTGATTGTCCTCCTCTACTCTTGGTGCACTGCCTCCTGTGCCACCTCAGAGAGGACCCCCCAGCCTGGCTGCCTCGCAGCCCTTGTCCGCCCCCAGCACCCTTGCCCTCCCTGCAGCACGTATAACCATCTGAAGCTTCAGTAACTTGTGTATCCATCTCCCCCACCAGTCTGTCAGCTTCTTGGGGCAGGGACCGTGTCTGTGTTGCCCACTGCTGTGGCCCCAGCACCCAGCCCAGTGCCCGGCACAAAGCTGGTACTCAGTAGACAGTTTTTGAATGTAAGAATAAACTCTCCTTTCTCTTCTGGGTTCCACTGACTTCTCCTGCTTCTCCTCTATGTGGCTTTTTCTCTCTTTCATTTCATTCATTCTTTTTCATTCTGCTTCTAAAAGATTCCAGCACTCCAAATTATAGCCTAACCTGATTCAGCTGGGCTACACCTTAACTGAGGTGACAGCTTCAAGAGATCCTGTTTACCATGGGCCCCACCCACCAGAATGTGGACCAAGACCAAGCACATGTCCAATCTGGGGTGCACAATCAATCCACCACAGGACCCACTCAGGGGGAATGTAGAAAATGGGAAAAAGCAAAAAAGCAAAAAAAATTGCAGACACTCACCAATCTTCTCCGTCTCCACTGCTTCCACCTGATCCAAGCCCACAACACCTCCCCACTTGGATAACTACAATAACTTCCCAACTGGCTCCTCTGCTCCCACCTTTGCCCCTTTCAACCTCTTCTCCTTGCAGCCATCCTATTAATATAGGATCAGCAAAATTTTTCCTGTAAAGGGCCAGGTAGTAATTATTTTCAGCTTTGCTGATCACTCTGTCTCTGCCGAAACTCCTCAACTCTGCCAGGGCAGCTCAAAAGCAGTTGTAGACAATGCAAATCGGCGGCTATGTTCCAATAAAATTTTATTTACAAAAACAGGCAATAGGCTGGATGTGGCCCATGGCCCATAGTTTACCAGCCTCTGGATTAAAACGTAAGTCAGATCATGTCACTCCTCTGAATAAAACCTTCCAGCAGCTTCCCATCTCAAAGAAAATCCAAAGCCCCACCACCATGATGCACTGTCTTACAGATCTCCATGACGTCTTGATTCATTCCCCCTTGCTGTTCTTCAAAGCACCATGCACACCCCTGCCTCACGGCCTTCACCCTGGTTGTTCCATCTCCTAGAAGACTGTCCCACCAAGAGGGCCACGTGGCTCACTCCCTCGCCGCACTCAAGATTCTGTTCCAAGTCACATCTTCAGAAAGGCCTTCCCGAAAACAGTACCTCCCCCACCTCCGCCTCGCAATCATCTTCCATCTCCCCTCCCGCCTTATTTTCCTTCTTCTTGCCTTTTTATCATGGGACAGATTGTCTCTTTATTTGCTTGTTGTCTGTCTCCCTCCACCAGGAGGCCCAAACTTCCAGGACATCGTTCACCGGTGAGAGCGGGGAGTTTTGTCTGTTCTGTTCCCTGCTCTCGCTCCATCTCCTAGCACAGGGGCCAGCAAACTTTTTCTATAAAGTACAGATGGTAAATATTTTAGGCTCTGTGCCATACATCTCTGTGGCAACTACTCAGCTCTGCTTCTTGCAGCACTAAAGCAGTTGTAGACAATGCAAATAGGCATGGCTGTGTCCCAGTAAAACTTTATTTACAAAAAAAGGTGGCAGGTCAGACTGGGCACATGGGCCGTGGTCTGACGACACCTATCCTATGATAGTGGGTCTCAAACTTTTTTGTGCCTATGAACTACCCGGGGGTCTTGTAAAATGCAGCTTCCGACTCGGTAGGTTGCGGGGTGGGGCTGAGATTCTGTGTTTCTAACAAGCTCCCAGGTGATTCCCACTATGCTGGTTCTGGACCAAACTCTGAGTAAGGAACAGCAGGCACGTGGTAGAAGCCTGGTCAACATTTGTTGAATAAATAAAAGATACAAGGAGAACCACCCATCATCCTACTCATAACTCGTTGCTACATTTCAACCATGGCGCCATACCCTGGCTAACATATCCATTGTTCAGATCTAGTTACATCATTTTCTGATGGCTGGAGGAAGGCTAGATGGAGATCTGTGATAATGCCAGTGTGTGGTAAACTGTTACTGGTAGAATTTAAGTGGTTTGTTTATGGGTGTTCACTGCAAAACTTTGTGGTGTGTTTAGAAATTGTCCTAATAAAATGTTCTTTCATAATAAAATTTCCTTTGCCAATTTTAATATATGCTGATAGTTTATGTCACAAAGCCTTGGGGTCAGGTAAATCCAAACTTAATAAGCACCTGATACAAGTTTCAAAACCTGTATTCACTAGAACAGTATTTGCAGTTCTATAAGAAATGTGCAAAGGGAAAATGGAATTCACTTAATAGAACCCTAAGTTTCATGGAGAAAGGTCTATTTGGCTAAAGGAGTGATGTCTAGAAGATCAATTAAGCTTCAATTCCTATTTGGAAAATCAAAATGCAATGCCCTTTTAAGTGTGGCAATAGTAACTGCCTCCATCATTCACTGGGAATTTGCAATGTACTGGGCATTCGCCCAAGTCCTTTTTAAATTATGATGATGATGACAGTGACAATTACAATAAATACAAGCACAAGAATACACAGAGACCATCTCTGGTAAGATGCAGAAGAACAGGAGATAGGGAGAGAAGGTGACAGTCTGGGAACAGGTGGCAGGGAGACCTGGCCCTGTGTTCTCTTGTTCGTTTTAAATTCTACACCCTGTGAGGGCGTTTCCTACTCAAATATTAATTCCGAAAAGAAACCGGAGCAGTCTGTACTTGGTACTGTACCGAGTGTTGTGCCTGTAAAAAATCCTGCAAGAGAAGTAACATTCTCTCCAATTTTCCCTTGGGGAAACTGAGGCAGCGGGGCGTCATATTATCCTCATTTGGGTCACAATGAGGTGAGAACAAACTCGGGGGGAAGCCGGTTCTGCTCACTGTCAGCACCTGGGAACTGACCTCCCGGAAGGGTGCTGAGGTCTCAGAACTCGAGGGCAGGTGCACAGGCTTCCGTGGGTCCCGCTCTCAACGGGCTGCAGCCCCTCGCACCTGGACGGGCGTGGGCAACCCGACCGCAGCCCCCCGGGCCCCGGCGCACCTGCCCCACCTGCTCCACCTGCCCCACCTGCCCCACCGCCGTGGTTCTGCCGGGGCTGGGGGGGGGCTGCCGGCTGCTGCGGCCAATCGCAGGGCAAGAAGGCAGCCCCGTGGGCGGACGGACAGACGGCAGGCGCCTGAGCTACGCACAACGTGACTTGATGCTCCGGCAGACAGGAGTTAGTTCCTCAATTTAAAAACAAACACTTCAGCAGCAATAAAGGCCCCTAGGAGCTACCTGGAAAATGATCTCAGGGTCATCACAGCTGTTTCTTCTTTGTGGCCTACGCAGTTACAAGCGTGGGCTTTGGAGTGACGAGCCAGTGGCCAGTTCCTGGCTCTGCCACTTACTGTGTGGCCCTAGGCAAGTTACTTAAACTCTCGGTGCCTCCAAGTACTGCCCAGGAGTACCGGGAGGATGACATCCGCTACTACGGGCAAGGCCCTTGAAGCACTGCCCAGCCATGCCTGGGTCTTGGCAAATGCTTTTATATTTTCCTGGTGGCATCAAAATAACCTGACAGAGACTCAATTATGTTAAGGCGGGCAGGGAGCGGCTACTCTGAGCTTAATTAAGTATGCAAGCACAGAAGAAAAGGCTGCAGGGAAAGGCGCCAAAACAATAACTGCAGTTCTCTCTGGGTGATAAATGGTGCCTTTTAGTTTCTTTTTTATATTTTCTTGCATTTTTAAAACAATGACTACATATTAAAGAACATAAAATAAAAAATAAAATGAAGGAATAAAAATGGAGGGGTCACACATTTATTATAAATATATACACATCTAGGTGCAAAAATGTGAAAATACATCATTTATATATGTGAATGTATATTATTTACATGTGTATGCGTGTGAATATACATGTTTATATGTGTGTGTGTGTGTATATATATACACATATATATATATAATTTATATATATATGTGTGTATAGGTATTGCAAGTTTCACATCTAATCTGTTTCTTTGGAGCATTTGTTCCTCCAAGACTCGAGGCTTTCTGTTTTCTGCCTGTTTGAGAGAAGGTTTTCCTGATGCTCATTCACAACCGTTTATCTTCTCAAGTGAACTGAGAGCACCCATCATCGCTGGTGTGGCTTTGCTATGAAGACGCATTATCAAGCGTCCTTGCTTCGCACCTCCTCACCTGTCTACACCCCCACCCTGGTGGGCCCTCTCCTTTTCTCTGCCTGGTCACCCCTGGAGACCCGGCCCCCACCCCGAGTCCTTCACAAGCCTCCCCCTGACCACTCCAGCCTGGGTCTGAACTGCACTCTTTTTAAAGTTTTTAAAGGAATCACTGTTGGTTATAAATCAACAGACCAGTATAGACTGGGAGAGGATGCTAAGGCAGTTCCTTCCCAACTTGGCCCCAGAACACACACCCTGCACACTCCACTCTGCTATACCCCACCCCACCCTCTCTTGAGCCTCAGTTTCCCCATCTTTAAAACAGAAAGGGCTGGATCAAGTCACCCCTAGAAGACGCTCAACCGTGAAGATTTGGCCTTTCCCAAGGCTACAGCCTCCTGCAGACTGCCGGCCATGCCCATGCCTCTCACTCAGGCACCCCCCAAAACTCTGACCACCATGGTCCAGCTGCCAGCCTTGTGCCTGGATCCCTGCAGCAGCTCCTCACAGCTGCACCTCTGCCCCCCTCACCCCCTACAGTCTGCTCTCGTCGGCTCAGCCGCCGGATGGATCCATCCCTCCTGGCTCCCACCCCATCTGCCTGCCCCCACTCCTCTCAGCCTCCATCTCCTCCTCTTCTGCCCTGGCTCCCTCTGCTCATCCCACCCAGGCCCCTCTCTGTCCCTCGCCCACACTGGACCTCACCCTGGCAGGTCCTTATCCTGGAAATCTCCTCCCCAGTTGCCTGCATCTTTACCTCCCTCACCCTCTTCCTTGCCCAAGTGTCACCTTCTCAGAAAGGCCTCACCTGACAGCCCTATTGAAAATCTAATAGGGCAGCACTCCCAATTCCCTATGTCCTGGGATTTATTTCCCAAAGTACTAATAACCTCCCAACATACTTTTTAATTTTCCTATTTCTTAGACTTATTGCTTGTCTCCACAGCAACCGGAACATCAGCTCCACATGGAGCAGGAGTTTCTGTTTGTTTTGTTCACTGCCGATTCCCAGTGCCTGGAAGGTGTCCAGCACAGAGCAGGTGCTCAGTAAATACTTTGAATAAATGAATGAATGAACAAATGAACCCCCATGACCTCAGAACAAACCTTGCTGACACATGAGCCACCTGATCAGCATTTCATTCTGCTTTTCCTTTCCCTCTCCAGAAGGCCTGGTTGAACCCTTCTGTAAGAACAGGCAAAGCAGCCCTGAGTGGGACAAATTAGGATCCGCAAGACCTGCTTCCTGTTTCATGTCTTGAAAGCAGTGAGGGGTGGGCCTCACCAAGCACAAAATTTTATTAGTCCAATAGAAGCCAACATGTCCAGTCAGTGGCTGAAGAAGCGCCACCGAGTGTCACGATTCCAGCTTTACCTAGTAAAGAGTAAAACCCGTCTGGCTTCTTCCTTCCCTTTCTTAGATATAATTTACAGTGAGTCACAGTTAGTACAAAAGCTGAAACTCAATAGGATGCAAATAACTGTCCCGTCATCTGTTTTACAGTGAAAGGGTAGACACTTTACCAGCCTCCTCTGGCCTGGCAGACAGTGACCCTGGCTGGTGTGTCCCCAGCCCCCCACTCCTGACCTGGGGAAGTGCTTGTCCCCTGGGATGAAACAGCGATTTGGTTTCTGCATCTGTAAGGATTTTTTCCTAAAGGAACTACCCATGTTTTTTCCATATATCTGAACATCTGTGTGAAAGAATCAAAACCATTGTCTTTGGAGGTGAATGCTGTGGTTCAACCTTCTCATACTTGGATTCTCTGACTTAAAAGATGGCTTCCTGGTCATTCTTTTAGTTGAAAACATGTCCCAGAGAGGGAAGGATAACTTTTTTTGCAAACGCTGGCACAAGGATGGATCAGAAGTTTAACAAAGTGCCCTCTGCATGGAGTTTCTGCTCAGGAGCGTGGTCAAGGGTCTAAAGCAGCTAGGGAAGGGAGTAAATGACAGTGGCATTATACAGGCCATTCTTAACTGGGCTATTATTTGATCCCATAAGCCGAAGAGCTACGGAAATGCTTAAAGCCCAGTCTTGCAAAGCTGCCTTTGAATGCAAGTCTTGTCTGCCAAAGGACCCTGGTATCCTGTCCTGAAATAGAATGAGGAAATGATATATAGTGGCATGCTGCCAAAAGGCTGCTGGCTCTTTTGAGGTGAATCAAGCGGCCAGTGAATTAAGATTCCCTGTTTCTCCACAACAAACTTTAGACTCATTCCATTCCAGTGAAATTTTTAGTTTTTTGAGGAGAAACAACCTGGATCTGGCAGCAAACGGTGCACTTTCCTCACCTGGACAATTCTTGGAAATTATATAAATATAGTCCCTCCCGTATCTCCTTTTCCAGTTGATAAACCTTGAGGTAGCACGGTCCTTATTGATCCCCAGAGGATGTGACCCAGCAGCCTTGAGCCAGCTCTAACCCAAAGTTTGAATTAGCAGCCAAAACTTAAAAGTAAGAAATTTCCTATCAAAAGTTCCGATTCCTAGCCCATCTTGAAAACGTCTGGAAAACTTAGCTACGCTAGGCCCGTATCCTCAAATGTCACGACTGGCAGGTGCTGAATAGGAGCCGCCTCCTTGAGACAAGACACATACTCTGCTGTGGCCTGGCCCCCACCATTCTCTTTGGGCCCCTATTTGGCCAATTCAGTCATTTCCTTTAATTAGCTGTCCCCACGAGCTTGTCAGTTTGTGACCCTGGTGACTCCAATCTCCTCTTTGGTTTGTTCCTTAGTCC
>PVKY010003595.1:0-14151 GCA_004027775.1 Bradypus variegatus
ACACCACCCCACCACCAGTGCCTTGCATTGTTATGGAATGTTTGTTACTATTGATAATAGCACTTAAAAAAAATTCTGTTAGTTTTTTAACAGTATTTACATTTGTTACAATTGATGAAGAATTATTAAAATAGTTCTATCATCCATTATTTACAATAGGTGTGTTTTTTTTTCCTGCCCACCACTCGATAATTACACCTTGCCATACATTTGTTGTAACCCATGAAAGAACATTCTTGTACTTGTACTATTAACGGTAGCCCCTCATCTATAGTAGTGTTCACTGTGCTGTACAGTCCTATGTTTTATCTTTTGATTTTATTTTAGTAATATATACATCCTAAAGTTTTTTCTCTTAACCACATTCACGTGCATAGTTGAGTGCTGTTGATTATACTCACAATGATGTGTTACCATCACCATCATCCATTTCCAGACGTTTACCATCAGCCTAAATAGAAATTCTGTACAAGTTAAATACCATCTTCCCATTCTCTAACCCCAGTCAATTGCCTGGTAACCTATATTCTAGATTCTAACTCTGTGAGCTTGCTTATTATAATTAGTTCATGTGCTGGTTTGAAACTTTTAAGTACCCCATAAAAAGCTATGTTCTTTTAATCCACTCATGTTGGGGCAGACCTGTTGTGGGTGGGATCTTTTGATTTTGTTGTTTCCATGGAGATATGACTCTGCCCATTCAAGGTGGGTCTTAGTTTACTGGAATCCTTAAGAGAGCTTAAGAGAGAGAGAGAGAGCTCAGATCCGACACAGACTTCCAGACACTTGAAGATGCAGACATAAAGATGTTTAGAGATGCTAAGCTAAGAGATGAAGCCCAGAGTTTGCCCTGAAGAAGCTAAGTGAGAACCCAGAGATGCTTAGAGAGAAAACACCTGGAGACATTTTGGAGACAGCTGTTGAAACCAGAACTGGGAGAGAAGCTAAGAGATGCAATCCAGAATTTGCCCCAGAGATGCTAAGAGAGGACCCCCAGACGCTTAGAGAGAAATGCTCTGGGAGAAACAATCAAGGATGCATAAGAACTGTGAGAACAAAGCTAAGACAGAAGCCCAGAGACGTTTTGGAGAAAGCAATAGAAACAAAAAGCTAATCCTGTGAGAGACCCAACAGACTCCGGCCCTGTGCCTTCCCAGCTAACAGAAACCCCAGATGCCTTTGGCCTTTCTTCAGTGAAGGTACCCACTTGTTGATGCCTTAGTTTGGACACTTTTATGGCCATAGAACTGTAAATTTGTAACCTAATAAATCCCTTTTATAAAAGCCAATCCATTTCTGGTATATTGCATTTTGGCGGCTTTAACAAACCAGAACAGTTCATAATAGTGAAATCGTAAATAGTTGTCCTTTTGCGTCTGGTTTATTTCATTCAACATGATGTCCTCAAGGTTCATCCATGTTGTCACATGCATCAGTACTTCCTTCATTTTTATGGGTGAATAATATTTCATTGTATGTATATACTGTATTTTGTTTATCCATTCATCAGTTGGTGGACGCTTGGGTTGCTTCCATCTTTTGGCAATGCTGAATAATGCTGCTATGAACATTGGTGTGCAAATGTCTGTTCGCGTCCCTGCTTTCAGTTCTTCTGGGTATATACCTAGTAGCAGGGATTGCCAGATCATGTGGCTGTTCTATACTTAGCTTCCTGAGGAACCGCCAGACTTCCATAGCAGCCGCACCATTCACCAGCAATGAATGAGTGTTCCTATTTCTCCACATCATCTCTAACACTTGTAGTTTTCATTATTTTTTTTCAACAGTGACCATTGTAATCGGTGTGAAATGATATCTCATTGTGGTTTTGATTTGCATTTCCCTAATAGCTAGTGATGTTCAGCATCTTTTCATGTTCTTTTTGGCCATTTGTATATCCTCTTTGGAGAAATGTCTAGTCAGGTCTTTTGCCCATTTTTTATTGTTGAGCTGTAGGGTTTCTTTATATATATTGGATATTGTTGAATATGTGTTTCCAAATATTTTCTCCCATTGAATAGTTGTCTTTTCACCTTCTTCACAAAATCCTTTTCACAGAAGTTTTTAATTTTGAGGAGCTCCCGTTTATGTATTTTTTCTCTTGTTGCTTGTTCTTTGGGTGTAAAGTCTAAGAAACCATTGCCTAACACAAGATCCTGAAAATGCTTCCCTACATTTTCTTCTAGGAGTTTTATATCCTGGCTTTTATATTTAGGTCTTTAATACATTTTGAGTTAATTTCTGTTTAAGTTGAGATGTGGGTCCTCTTTCATGCTTTAGCATATCGTTATCCAGTTCTCCCAGCGCCATTCGTTGAAGAGACTGTTCTGTGTGAGTTGAGTGGACTTGGTAGACTTGTCGAAAATCAGTTAGCCTTACCTTCTCTCTCTAGCTAACCCAACTTGGCAGGTGAACTGACTGGCCCCCAGCCCCATCCCTCCACCCCCACATGGGACCTGACTCCCAAGGGGTGTAAATCTCCCTGGCAATGCAGGATATGACTCCGAAGGATGAATCTGGACCCAACATCATGGGATTGAGAACATTTTCTTGATCAAAGGGGGGATGCAAAATAAAACAAAATAGTTTCAGTGGCTGAGAGATTTCAAATGGAATCGAGAGGTCACTCTGGCTGACATTCTTATGCCCTATATATATATAGATTTTAATGTATTGGAAGAAAATACCTGAAACTATCAAACTGCAACTCAGTAGCCTTGACTCTTGAAGACGATTGTATAACAGTGTTGCTTATAAAGGGTGACAGTGTGATTGTGAAAGCACTGTGGATTATATTCCCTTTATCCAGTGAATGGATGGATGAATAGAAAAATAGGGACAAAAACTATATGAAAAATATGGTTGGGGGAGATGATTTGGGTGTTCTTTTTTACTTTTATTTTTTATTCTTATTTTTACTTTTTCTGGTATAAGGGAAATGTTCATAAAACAGATTGGGTGGATGAATGCACAACTGTATGATGGTACTGTGAATAGTTTGTTGTACACCACGGATGATTGTATGATATGTGACAATAAAACTGAATTTAAAAAAAATCAAAGGAGAAAAATATCAGTTAGCCATGGATGTTAGGATGTATTTCTAAACTCGTAATTCACACATTACTCTTCCTGATAATCTTCATTTCTTCACACTATTCAAAGTTACTGTCTCCTGTTTTTTCCTTTCAACCTGCCAAATTCCCTTTAGTAATTTTTGTGAGGCAGGCCTTTTGTTGACGACCTCTCACAGTTTATCTTTGAATATTTTAAACCCTCCCTCATTTTTTAAGGACAGTTTTTCCAAATAAAGAATTCTTGGCTGCCAGTTTTTCAGTGCCTTAAATATATCATGACATTGCTTTCTCACCTCCATAGTTTCTGATGAGAAATTGGAAATTATCTTGTGGATACGTTGTATGTGATGAATCTCCTTTTTCTTGCTACTTTACAAGTTATCTCTTTAATCTTTGGCATTTGACATTCTGATTAGTATGTGTCTTGGAGTATGCATGCTAGAGTTGATTCTGTTTGGAGTACTGTTTGCTTTTTGGACATGTATATTTGTTTTCATTAAGAGTTGGGCAATTTTTGGCTGTTATTGCCTTAAATATTCTTTATGCCACCTTTCCCTTCTGTTCTCCTTTTGGGATATCTGTTATGTGTATGTTTGCACTTTGTGCTATCATTAAATCCCTGAGCTGCTGCCCAATTTTTTCCATTCTTTTATCTGTTCTTCAGTCTGTAACATTTTGATTATCCTGTCTTCTGGTTCACTGATTCTTTCTTCTGCCTTTTCAAATCTGCTGTTGTATGCCTCAAGGTTATTTTAAATCTCTTTTATTGTGCTTTCATTCCTATAATGCCTGTTATGTTTCTTTTTATACTTTCAAATTATTCTTTATGATCTCAGTGTCTTCTTAAAATCCTTTATCTTTTAGTTGTATGGTATCTGAACAATCTCAATAAAAAAATTAAAAAAAAAAGGTTGGGGGGATGATTTGCGTGTTCTTTTTTGCTTTCATTTTTTATTCTTTTTTTTCACTTTTTCTGGTACAAGGAAAATGTTCAAAAAATAGAGGGGTGATGAATGCACAACTATACATATACACTGTACATTGTATCAAGTGAACAATTAATTGTACACTTTGGGTGACTGTATAATATCTCAATAAAAAGGAATTTAAAAAATAAAAAGAAAAATAATTTGAACAAATAAAATGAAAAAAAGAAAAGGGAAAAAAAATCCTTTATCTTTTTATACATATTTTCCTTCATCTCCTTGAATTGATTTTCAAGATTTGTTTGGCCATCTTTGATTAGCTTTTGCAAATTCTGTGTCTCCACCAAAGGTTTAATTTGTTGCTTTTACTGGGCCATATCTTCTTGTTTCTTAGTAAGTTTAATTTTTTGCTGACATCTAGGCCTGATTATCTTGATGAGTACTTCTAAGGTCAGTTTCTCTCTCTGTCTTAGGGTTTTCTTGTTGATTGGCTTTGTGTTAAGACTCTTCTTTGACACTTGGTTCAGCTTATTGTAGACCTTTAGAATACTTTAACTCATCAGATTTTCATCTGATTATTGCCCTGGATATGTGGTACAATTTTTAAGAGGGCACTATTTGTGCAATTGTTTCAGCTCCAAGAGACAGTGTCCTTTTTTTCCTTCTCTGGTTACCTTATCTATTCTGTTTATTTCTGTTTTGTCTCTGAAGCTTTTTTTTTTTTTAAATCTTTTGTTGTAACTGCTTTTTCCTGGAGGGCATATTCTGGGAAGAGGCTCACCCTGGAGAGGACTTTCCTAAGTCAGTGTTTCCTAGTACAGCAAGGCCAGAGGGCCCACGAATGGGGCACAGACGAGCTCCAGAGTGCCCTGGGAGAGGGGCAGGAAAGATGCCAGAAACCTTTTGGACAGCTCTGTGAAGCTGTGCTTTGCTGGCTTGCCGAGCAGAAGGCTGTCTTCAGGAAACTGTTCCCTGCAGCCCTAAGGAGGCATGGGTCTTTAAACCTTCCCTGCCTCTGCCCCTGTTGGGGGCAGGGTTGAAACAGTGACTGTGGCCATCCCTTCTGGGACGGGCTGAAACAGCAGCTCAGAGCTGGGACCCAGCGATCCAGATTTGCTGACCAGAAGCCATGATCCGTGTTCGGCTGTGACCTCCACCCCGTGTTCTTGGGGAAGAGGATTTTTTTGCCCTTTTCTGTCAGCAGCAGCCAGCCAAGGACTGGATCCCAAGGTGGCCCTCTGGGAGAGAGGGACATGGGCACCGGCAGCTGCTGTGTAGAGAGACCTACTTGCTGTTCTTTATTGCAGTTTACCAGCCTTTTCCTCCTGCTCTTCTCTGGATGCTGTACAGTGTTCTCCTGGCCTCTGGAGCCCCACAGCAGTTGTTTCACACAGTTCCTGCCTTTTTTTCTGGCTGTTTTGGAGGAGTGAGTCCTGGAGCTCCCTACTCTGCCATCTTCCCCAAGCTGTGTCCTTTTGACATGTCCTCATTATTCTTTGAACACTTCCTTACTTTCTGGTAGCAGATTTGCTTTCTAAATATTTTTTCTCTTGGTTTAGAAAAAGAGTATTTTCTTTACTCTTGAGAAATACAGACTTGATATTTTTCTTTTGCAAAACATTACAGTAACATCAGTAGCCAATCATGATGCCTGATAATGTGACCTTAAGCAAGTCTCATTTTTAAAAAAGAACCCAAATGATTTTGCTTGATGTTTTTGTGGTATCAAAGAATTTCTGCTTAATATAGCTCAGGGATAAAATAACATTGTGTGAGATGGCCTACAATATTTATTGAGTACTGTCAGTTTATAAAGTGTTCTCCCTGGAGGTGGAATTATAAAAGAACGTAGGAGAGTACAGCTTTGCTGTCAAGAATGGTGGGATTTATTGGAGCAAGATTATACTAACACACATAAAAATATAAATGAGGTTGAAAAGGTGAATTTTAGCAACTAACAGTCATCTGTATCCTGTGCACATGTAAAGTTACCTTTTGATTTGTAGCAGTGGCCAGTCTTAAGAACTTGGTGCCTTTTGTATAAGATAAGGCAAGGCCAAAGCTAGGGTCTGATTTGATCAGTGAAAACACCTTGACCCACTTTTAGCTTTAGATGGTTTATTACTTACATAGAGAAAGGAATAATAATCCAAAGGTGCCAGCTTTTCATAATCCTT
Source organism: Bradypus variegatus (assembly GCA_004027775.1). Classification (NCBI taxonomy): domain Eukaryota; kingdom Metazoa; phylum Chordata; class Mammalia; order Pilosa; family Bradypodidae; genus Bradypus; species Bradypus variegatus. Next base: position 6,181 of record PVKY010003595.1, read on the forward strand.
GTACAACGCACCAAAAAGGATGATGGTAACAAAAGGAGCTGAAGACAACAACCTGAGTCATGGGGTCTGCTTGCTGAGGAGCTAAATCTCGACTGCGGCTAAGCGATTTTATGTTTTGTAGCTCTGTCCGGGGCTGGTTGGAGGGGTGCACAGAAAGCCCCAAGCCTCACCAAGACCTGGGCGATATGAGAAGCTATCTCAGGACAGCCACCTAGGGGCCATAGAGGGGTGAGTGGGGTGGCCCGTGGGAGCACTGCAGCCTTCCAGCCTCTGGTTGGCTGTCAGCCAGACGCGGCCTCGGTGGATGCTTGCAGGGTCGCGAGGACACTGTGGCAGAGCCACTGCCTGCTCTAATTTTGCTTTGTAGTATGACTGATGCCTCCATACAGAGGTACAACCATCACCCCTAGTGGCCACTCACCCAGCTCTTCTGCTTCCCACCGTCCTGCCCTGCCTGTCTACATATCTGCTCTGTAATTGGGTAGTATATGATTCGGGGTGTTCTTGGGGCCTCTTTTCTGTCTGCCCTCCTCTTCACCTCCATCCTAAACCCGCTAGATGGCATTTGTGAGAATCCTAGGTCATATTTCCAGAGTTGCTGCTGAACTTCTGCAAACATTGCTTCGTTGCTTGTAGATGGCTGTGTTTTGAAATCTTAATTTTTGGTGACTCTGTGTTGCCATTCTTAAATGTGATGTGATCACATAAATCAAGAAGCTGGATTGCCATATCATGTTTACTTCCATGAGGCCAAGGTGGAAGATGGGAATTTTTAAATTTTATTTTTTAAAGGCAGTATTTATTGTTTTTCTTCCCTGATTACAAAAGCAATATTTCCATTGCAGAACATTTAGGAAAGTATATAGAAAAAAAATCACCTATAATCCTACCATCCAGAACATAAGACACTAGTATTTCTAATTTAATATGAACATTTATAAGAATACTTTAATGGTACATCTACATATGGTTATATCAATGCAAGTCTTTAAAAAACATATTTAAAAAATGTATGCATGTGAGTCAGAAGATGGGCTTACGTGTGAGCATTCACCAAAATGCAGGTCTTCATTCATTGATTTATTGATTCTTTTTTCTCATATATGTATCGTCTTATACATACATCTGAACATATATATCATAATTGGGGTCATGCAATAAATATGATAATTATCTTCTCTTATGAAATTAATACCACTAAGTAATCTTCTAAAATGTGATTGTTTATGGGTAATACTTAAAAGGTATACCTGTTCCAGAATTTAATCTTAACAATAGCAATTGTACAAGCGTTTATTGAGTTCTTAATGTACACTGTACATTGTATCAGGCACCTTACATATTTTATTTCATTTCATCTTCATCTAATCTGATGAGCTAGTTATCTCTGTTTTGTAGGATAAGATACTGAATTCAAAATAAGTACATGGCAGAGCCAGGTTTTACAGATTTAAGTTTTTCCTTTTTTTAAAAAAGCAAATAATATAATGTTTTCTTTGTATGTCTTTGGGAGCATTTCCTAAGATGGTATTTCTAAAAGTCAATTTTTTGAGGTGGAGGAATGAAACTTTTGATGCAGATTGCATAGGCAGGAATTAAAATACTGACTGTGGTGGCTTAGTTCATATATCACCTTGGCCAGGTGATAGTGTCCAGTTGTTTGGTCAAGCAAGCCCTGGCCTGATACTGTGAGGATATTTCATGGACTAAAATCATCAGCAAGTTGATCACATCTATGGCTGATGACATCTCCACTCAACTGAGGAGATTGCCTTCAGCCATGAGAGAAGTTTCATCCAGTCAGTTGAAGGCCTTAAAAGGAAAAGTGATGATTTCAGCAGTCAGAAGGGAGAATTTCCATCTCTGCTTTGGCCAGCCAGCTGCTCCTGGGGAATTCATCGAAAATCTTTATCAGAGTTCCCAGCTTGTGGCCTGTCGTACGGAGTTTGGACTTGCCCATACCCACAGTCACTTGAGCCAGTGCCTGTTAAAAAAAAAAACTCATAGTATTTTCATAAAATATATACATATGCATATATACATATATATATGCATATATATATATATATATATATATATATATATATATATAGCTAGTTCTGTTTCCCTAGAGAACCCTAACTAATACACTGACAGTGCCATTTTCAGTTGTATATAGGTAATGTAGTGTATAGACTTGAAAATTGGCCTTCTGTTTACTGGGGTCTTCATCATTTTACTAAAAAAATATTGAGCATCTGCTGAGGATCATGATGCTATATTAAGTACTTAGGCATTACAGAGACATGCAAGACAAGGCCTCTGACTTCTAGGTCTCTAAATTCTAATTTTGAAGATAAGAAGTATACACATATTATCATTTAAGACAGCATGTGATAAGTACTGTGTTAGGTGTACAAAAGTGCTAAAATCAGCCTGAAAGAGAATGTGCTATAAGAGGTCAAAGGTAGAAGAGATGACTTTTGGCTGGGGTCATCTTGGGCAGTGCTGGTTTGAATCTAGGGCAGCGTGCTGGTTTGAATTATTATGTACCCCAGAAATGCCGTGTTTTTTAATGCAGTTTTGTGGGGGCAGACCTAGTGTGTGTGGGGTCTTTTGATTAGGTTGTTTCCATGGAGATGTGACCCACCCAACTGTGGGTGAGACCTTTTGATTAGATTATTTTCATGGAGGTGTGGCCCCTCCCATTCAAGGTGGGTCTTGAATAGTTTACTGGAGTCCTTAAGAGAGCTCAGGGGCTGACACAGACCCAGATACTTGGCAATGCAGAATGAAAGACATTTGGAGATGATAAGCTAGGTTAAGCCCAGAGTTTGCCCTGGAGAAATTAAGAGAGGACCTCCAGACGCTTAGAGAGAAACGCCCTGGGAAAACAAGCAAGAATCACAGGAGCTGAGAGAAGCTAAGACAGACAGAAGCCCAGAGACATTTTGGGGAAAGCCATTTTGAAACCAGAACCCTGGATGACCAGCAGATGCCAGCCATTTGCCTTCCCAGCTCTCAGAGGTGTTCTGGACGCTATTGGCCATTCTTCAGTGAAGATACACGCTTGTTGATGCCTTACTTTGGACACTTTTATGGCGTAAAATTTGTAACCTAATAAATCTCCTTTATAAAAGCTAATCCATTTCTGGTATTTTGCATAACAGCAGCTACATGGAAAAGATGGGTTGGGGGCTGTGTCTTTTTGGGTGGGTCATTCTTGTATATAGAACAGAGAGGGAGAGAGTTCCAGGCAGGAGGGAATGGCAGTAGGAAAGGCATAGAAGCAAGAAAGGCAGGAGATGTTTGGGTCATGGTGAATGCAGTTGTTTTCCTCAGAGAAGGGGGTAGAGTATTCCAGGGTTACGCAGCCTAATGGGTCCATGTCGTGTAGGGCCCAAATACCAGGTGAGGGAGTCCCAGATTTGTGTGTATAAGGATCAGCTGATCAAGTGGTCCCAGGAAGATTAATATGTTGGAGGTATCATGGGAACAGGAAATGCACTGGAGCCAGCGAGATCACCTGCATTGGTTTGGTAAGAAGGAGTCTGAGTATGTGATAGTTGGTTTGGAAAGAAAGTAAGAGAAACTACTCCAATGTTGTCTCCCCCCCACAGATGTTACAGATGTGATACGACCGTGTCAATCAGAGCAAAGGTCTTGGAAAAACTCTTTGTATTCCTTGCTAACCTGACTTTGAATAGGTATTTAGTCATTATTTAAAGAATGAGTCAAGAAGCAGTATGATTTTGTGCTAAAGTTGTTGAGAGAGGGAGGATTCAAAATAGACCCCGAGTCTTTTGGAGGCTGGATGACTGGACAGTGATGTTTTAGTGAAAGGAAATGGGGGAGTGAAAGGAATTGGCTTTGAGGAGGGAGAGAATAATAAAAATGTTGGGTTTGGGCAGATTCACACAGTCTTTCTCAGTGTTAAAAGGATAATTGGTGTTTCCAGGATTCATTTTGATATATTCCTGTTAAGAGTGAAATTCTCTTCTAATTTCAGTGATGTGAAAAGATCTGAATGCTCTCATTCCAAAATTGGTGTCAAAAAGATGATAAGATCCAGATTTATCGTTAGTTTACTGGACAAGAATGTGTGTTTTCAGCAGGATTTGGGTTTTATGATCCTTTGCATCTCTTATCTCTATAGAACTTCTGGTCTCTCACCCCTTTCCACCTGAAATTCACTATGCATCAAAATGAGGGAAGAGGCAGAAAGTTTCCTTTTGATTATTCCTGCCCTAATTAATTCAAGCTAGCACTGACTGGCCTGCATAGATACCAAGAGCAGAAAGTTGACTGAATCTTATATGCTATTTGATAAATTGCCACTTGTAATTGTGTGTTCCCAAAGGTTGCTTTCTGACCAACAGATATGGGTTTTAAAAATTAGTTAAAAATGTTTTTTTTTAATTTAATTAAAAAATATATCCAGGGTGGGTGGGTCAGATATACCAGTGGGATGCTCTTTGAGTTTATAGTTCTGTAAAATATTAAGAGATGACATATGATGAATTCTTAAGTGAAAGTCAACTTAATATGTGAACTTAATAGGATCGTTACCTACATTAGTATGCTTCTTAGGCATTGCAGTTCTGTGAATTGTGTATTTTTATACTTCATTTTTTCCAACTACCATTTTAGGGTGTTTTTAAAATTTAATTTATGAGTTTTTTTATAGATTAGGTAATTATTAACTCTTTTTTTGTGATTCTCCATTTTAAAAATCTTCTTTTACAGGTTGAGGTCTTTGCTAGGTGATTTAGTTTCCTGGCTGATAAAACAAATATCATGCAGTATTTGGCTTAATCAACAGGAATTTATTGGCTCGTGTGAGGTTTTGAGGCCAGGAGAACCCCCAAATCAAGGCAGTACATTCTCCCAGGAGGCTGTGGCATTCTGGAGCTGGCTGCCTGCAGTCCTTGGTCCTTAGGTTTTCTGTCATACGGCTGTGCACATGGTGGCCTCTCCAGGTGTCTCAATTCCGTTAACTTCCACTTTCTGGCTGCTCCCTGTTGCATTTTCTCCAACTTTCACTAGGCTTATGAAAGACTCCAGTAATCTGGATAAAGCCCACCCTTAATTCATTTGGGTAACACCTTAACTGAAGTGACATCTTGAAGAGATCTTACTTACAATGGGTCCACAACCACATGAATAGATTAAGTTTTTCAGGGGTGCAAAGCTCCAGGCCACCAAAACAAGTTGTGTAAGTCTTACTTTTGATATGGTTCTAAGCAGACAAGTGGGTGCATGTAAAAGTATGGGAATTTTCTGTTGTGATATCTCCTACTGCTTGGTTTAAGTCCCAGACTACCATGTATATATGGTTTTGAAATGAATCAATAAGGATATTTTTAACAGTCAGTAACCTTAAATGTATTTTATGTCATGCAAACTTTGAATATTAAAGCTCTGAAGGTGAAAAATTGCAAATGGAGGTGAAAGATTTCTATCACTGGGAAGATCAGGAGACTTCTTCGTAGCCTTGTCAGTGTAAACGTAAAGAGGTAAACTTAATGAACATAGAATCCCAAGGCCCAAACTGTGCTAGGTTTTCTTCTTAAGTCAGCTTCATCTTAAATTTTCCTGGTAGTGATTATTGAATTGGGAAGGTGACAGAGTATAAATAAGATAGGTTATCTTCACTGGAGGACTTCTGAAATTGAGAGTAAGCAAGGGTAACAAATCTGATGCTCATCTGGAGAAGAAAATTTATGTACATATTTATGTTTAAGTTGTCCTCAGGATACAAACATTTGCTTTGTGTAGAAATGAGTGGTTGCCTTTTTTTTTTTTTAACTGCAGCCTTAATATCTTGAGGTCAAAACAACACTTGGATTCATTTCTTCTATGCTTTGTTTTCCAAATTCAAGATGACACATTGCTGAAGTTCAAAATGTTGAACTTTAAAAGTAAAAAAAAAAACAAAACTGCAGAAGAATAAATAACCAGAACTAAAATCCTAATTCGTGTGCTTTAATTGTCAAGGTTACCTACTACTGGATTAACCTATTGCAAATTTAAGTGTTTTGGGTTAACTCCCTGTGCTTTGAGGTTATCATGTCTCTTTTACTACCTGTTAATCTTTGTATGCTTAGAAAATCCCGGTTAAGTATATTAATACCAGCTAGAAAGAAAATGATCAGAAATGGGAATAAAATCTGTACTTTAGTTAATAGTATTGTATCAACATTAATTTCTTGGTTTTGAACATTGTACCAGGGCTACCTAAGGTTTTAATGTTAGGGGAAAGCTGAGTGAAAGGTATATGGAAGCTCTCAACTATTTTTGCCAACTCTTCTGTAAGCTGAAAATTCTTTGAAAATAAAAGTTTAAAATGATTAGAATAATTTATCAGCTACAAAATTATTAATGTATTACAACAGCTAGATCGGAGTGATTTGGCTGTGTTAGGGAAGGGGCAGAGATTCTCTTCTATTTGGGTGATTGAATTCCTTGTTAATTTTCATTAACCTGAAAGATTAAGAGTTGATGGTGTATCCTCTTAGGATGAAGATGCTGTGATAGAATATGTTTAGTAAATACAGGCTTGTTCCTTCTCTTTTTCTGTGTTATGTATCTCTTTGCATAAATACATGTACTAAGGGCATCTCAAGCGAAGTGACTGGCTTTCTAAAAATACTACAGAATTTCTTTCTAGCTTGTTACATATTTGCTTTCTTGATGGGATGATGGCAAACTTTTGCTTTCTCAGAATGAATTGGATTTTTTGGGGGAAACAGCATACGATTTGAGGCTTAGTGTAGAAGTTGAGTAATGAAACTAATACTGATTTGGATCTAAATTTCAGAAATTACATTTTTTAAAATGAACTGGCTCTGAATTCTTTTCCAAAGAAGAATGCAAAAGTTTCTTTGTGCAGTGACCATATCAGTGGACTATTTATAACATCTATGGATTTCAACTTTAAAAGATAGTTACTTTTACACCTGAATCTCAGAGCTAAGGCTCAGCAGATATGAATGTCAGTATTAGTGCATACAGGCACTGTTTAAAAAAAAAGAAAAGCTGAAAAAGAGCCCAGACTTCAATTAGTGACATTGAATGAAGTAGGTCTGGTTAAGACCAGGGCAAACTGGGCCAAAGGGTAAAGGTCAAAACTGGCTGTGTTTTAAAACTTCAACCTCCATATGAAACCAAGGGAAGAGATGTCTATTTGGTAGAGGATCTATATTTTCTAAATAGTACAACTCTACAGTCAGTTGGTTCAAACAGCACAATTACATGGAATTTTGAATAGGAAGTGAGATAAGGTAGGTTAATATAGGCTAAAATGAAATAGTGACACATTCCAAAGTAATTTGGGCAGATAATAAAATATATATTTACAGCCTCCCCCACCACCCAACCCTGATGACCTAGGGGAGGGTGCAGATGTGTTGGACTTCCTCACCTGGATTGCTGTTGATGTTGTCACAAACATTGGGACTGGTGGTTTGATATGCTGAGCCCTCAATCATGGGACTTGCCCTTATGTAGCTTGTTACTGCAAAGGAGAGGCTAAACTTACATATAATTGTGCCTAAGAGTCTCCCCCTGAGTACCTGTTTGTTGTGCAGAAATGGCCCTCTCTCTCTCTAACTGAGCCACCTTGACATGTAAACTCACTACGCTCCCCCCTACGTGGGACCCGATGCCCAGGGGTGTAATCATCCCTGGCAATGCAGGATATGACTCCCGGGGATGAATCTGGATCCGGCATCGTGGGACTGAGAGTATCTTCTTGAACAAAAGGGGGATGCAAAATGAGACGAAATAGAATCAGTGGCTGAGAGATCTCAAATGCAGTCAAGAGGTCACTCTGGTGGACATTCTTATGCACTATATATAGAAAACACCTCTTAGGTTTTAATGTATTGCAATGGCTAGAAGTCAATACCTGTAACTACCAAACTCCAACCCAGCAGTCTGGACTCCTGAAGAGGATTATATAATAATGTAGATTACAAGGGGTGATAGTGT